>ML213593.1:520786-657490 GCA_004379715.1 Crucibulum laeve
AAACTTTCAACTCTCTATCATCTAAAGCCACCATGACTGTACCACTGTCGTGCCGCCTAGGCAAATTTCTCGGGTCTGGTGGATACGTGAGCCGTTTTTGCTAGTTGCAATCATAGTCTCTTTCAATATCTTTATCATTCAAAACCCCACCATTACCCACCACAGGGCCTTGTTTACCAAGCCATAGAAGAAAACTCAGGACGAATAGTTGCACTCAAGAAATCGCGTGTATCGCAAAGAGTCAAGCGCACCAACATTCAGTATGAAAGCACAGTACTCCAGCAATCCCAGAGATATATGGTTATGGACAACTGCCCCACTTTGAACACCTGGCGATGGAGCTCTTAGGCCCGAGCGTCAAAGAGTGCGCTACTAGCAGCGTACCGGTGAAAACTGTCGTTAGTGTCGCCGAACAGATGGTGCGTGCTACAGTCCCTTCACACTGAGAAGTCCTCATTGGCGTAAAAACTGCCTTAGCTTTCTGCCTTGGAACATGTATATAAATGTGAATTTGTTCATCGTGATATAAAGCCCAGGAATCTGCTCTGCTCACTGACTGACCAATCCAAGATCATGCTTATCGATTTTGGTATCTCTCAGCGTATCAAACCTGGTCCACCCCAAAAGTATGACCCATTGAAGGAATCAAAGCATATTGTCGGAACACTCCACTGGTCAAGTCTCAACGCGCATGACGGCATCGGCGAGTCATTAACCCCTGTTTTGCTGAGGTGCATACCGTTCTAAATTGTTGGGCATTACAGGCCTTGCACCACGTGATGACCTCGAATCTCTCGCCTACATCGCTTTCTTTCTCTTACACGGCGACCTCCCGTGGAGATCTTCTAGCTCCCGTCGGGAATCAACAAAAACCAGGATGACACGTATTCGCGCTGCAAAAGCAGCACTATCTGGTGATCAACTCGGCGCTGGTTTCCCACCCGAATTTGGCTATTTTTTGGATTACAGCCGCAGGCTTGAATACGATCAGATGCCAGATTACGAGGAGATGAGAAAATGGTTTGCAGGAGAGGATACTGGAGGGCCGCTTGAATGGAGTTCTATAGAGATGTCTGAGGAACCTACCAGTTCCAAGGTGGCTCATGACAAAGACAACGAAGATGGTATGGGCAGTGACGAGGACAGTGACGAAGACATTGGCGAAGAGAGCAATACTGATTCTGAAGAGAATTTCACAGATAGTTACTTTAGCTGGGATATTGATATTTGGCAATTACATGGTGCACGAGATCGAAGTTTGACGCTCCCGACTGAACAGGTAGAGCAGGCGCGCATTAGAATACCTGAAATTGTAGAAGTAACGAAATAAGTTGGATTATAGCAGTATCGATAAGTTAGATTGTACTTAGTGGCCAATGAAATAACTTGTATGCATACAAATTCAATGACAAAACAGACGGCAAGATGGATCGTAAATAACTCGAAGAATTGATTTGATTACAAAACGGAAAGCGATGGTGTAGGGTAATGAAAAAAGTTGATAAAAAGCCATACTGCGGATGTTGATATCCACCGCTTTTAGCAGCATGTTCTGGTAGATGGCATAGGTAATCAGCGGTCGAAGAGAAGAAATAGGACTCGGAATACTACCCGCTACAAACTGGACCGATTCGTATGCTTTCCTCTTGCCGTCACCAAGAACTTTCGCTTAATCCACCCAACATTCTAGTCTGTTAAGTTCATTTACTTTCTGAAACATCATGGGTGCTCTATGTCTGACAGGTAGCATCCTTGGAATTTTGGTATAGCAGAAGCATACTAGAGTTCGATGTGACTGCGTGTTATATTGGCATAGCGTACAGATACTAACGGAATAAAATAAGTATAGCTACGAGAATAATCAGTAAGAGTGAAATGAAATATGTAAGTATGTTATAACTCACCTCAGTCAGAATAGAACTTGACTGAGGTGTTTCTACGCTATCTAGAAGTCTTATATACTGCAAGAAATAATAAAAGGAGTATCTACTGTAAGTAGATACGAACATACTAATCAACTGTTTCTATGTTACAGAATCCCAGTAATAAATGTGTTACCATTTCGTCTAAATAATACGTGGGTCCAATATTAGGAATTCCGAGTGGATATTCAAGGGCGGGCGGTTTGTATTTCCAACAGATACCACTTTTATAGGTGCTCTTGTCTTGAAGTACATGGCTAATGGCTGGTTTAATTAATTTTTTTCAGAGTGATACTTTCAGTGCGCCTGCGAAGGCCATGTCCACAGAGAGAGGAGTCCGTGGTTGAAGCAAGCAGGCGGGTTAGAGTATCTTCAAGTACCTATTTCTAGCAGAGAGTTAAGAGCATAGTCAATGTAAAGCAGTTAGCAGCGAAGGATCGGAAGATCTGAAGAGTAAAAGAGGAGAGAGCAGAACTTCTGGATGACGCAAGGCGGTGGTCGTGCCATTGAGGAAATGAGGCTCGATAATGTAGATTGCCACTGCCACTGGATTGATTTGGTCTGGTTAGCACGTTTGGTGATGCCAGGACGTGAATGTTGGAATACAAACCTTGTTACGCGCTATGACGCGTTATATTGAACTGATGACTGACTGTAATCTTAGTGGCTGATTTTTACTGTACATATTTACGGCCCCATCTTATGCCACCATCTTTTAGTTGTATTCTTTAGCTCGTAGTTTGTCATTCTATTGAGTAGCAATGTACTTATAGTCTCGTAGTTTAGCCTCGAGTACCTCAGTCCGTTCTACGCTGACTGAGGTCTGTACTATCTTTTTATATTGCATTGATACTTTACTGACATTGTTATCATAGCTTTACTTATTCCAATAGGTACTTACTACTAAACAAATATATATAGTCCGTTCTACGCTGACTGAGCTTTACTTATTCCAATAGTGAATTTAGAAGGACATGTATTAGGCACGTAGTATTTGTGGGTTCTTGAATCCGATATGTATAAGAGGAGAAAGAAAGTTTGAGGAAGGCTTATGGAATAGTCGTCAGAGGTCGCGGCAGTGCACTGAACGTCGGCGCTCAATAAAAATAGTCGTGCTATTTGTCCTTATATGCCTATCACTTCGCGCTAACGCATTTAGTAGAAGTGCTATATATACGATGCGTGTGCGTGTTCTCTTACAGTATTACTAAGTTAAATACATGTATAGAAGGACTCAATGAGTATATATGTTCAATTCTCTGGTCCGCGACGTAATCAGTTATTTATGTGGCTAATTCAAATGTAATGTACTAATAGCCATTAACAGCCGTCTTCAATGCAGAGCTCCTCGAAGTATAAAAGCAATAAGTACATATGCAATATAAGACGGGGATATGATAGTGAAGCGCGAGGAACTAGTCTCCCAGTGTGACTGAACTTAGCAAAAGTCCTCTCAATGTGGCATTCGAAATTACGAAAGACGTCCGCTCCAAGCCTTCAGCAGCGCACTATAACAGCGAAAGTGGTGCTCAGATATACTGTGCTCTACATTTGAAAAGCTCCACCAACGAAGTCTGCACGCTAATTGCCGATGCATGTAAGGTAGTAGAGGACAATACACGGAGGAGACTCTGAATTAACCAAAGGAGCAGCACGGAGAGATGTCGACGATATGTCGAATAAGGCAAGCGATGAGTACTTGATACCATCACCAAAGCTATACATTTTAACTAATGATAGCAGTCTGAAGACATCCACGAGCGAATCAATAAGATTATCCGTCTCTTACCCAATCAACTCAACCAATGCGACATTTTGTAGATCTTTGTGTACGTAGATAAAATCCGTGAGCTGGAGTTGTTTTTGCGTGCGTGTTTGTATATAATCGTCTATTTCAGGGGAGTGATCTCACGAGAGTGCCTATGGTTCAGGGCCTGTGAGCATTGTGAGGCGCGTACTACAAACATTTTAGAAATGCAGCCCAGAGCCAGCACGATCAGGAGTTGGAGCGGCTCCGTAGCGTCTGTGTATTAAGTCCTGATCAGCTAAGTATTCTCCAGCACTGTGTAGGGCTATGGCCAATTGAGAAGGAGCCGGCTGATTGTTCGACGAAATGTCAGATATAGTAAGTGACATTCATTGAGGTCGAAGAGATGGCAATATTGATTATCCGTTTGATATGGTTAGAGGAGCCACAAAAGTGCTGTAAGCACTTTTCGAATGCAGTCACAGAGTCACCCAAATACTGTATAGGAGGAGCGAAGGGCAGCCGAGCCTCGTTAGAAGGGAGACCGTATTGAAATTCGGCCAGTTTATTTGAAAATGAAGGGTATACGACATATGTTGCGAAGAAACTGACACTTGCTCAAGCCGTCCTTCATAACGACATTGAACGTATGTATTGAAGCCGAAGAAGTCATTATAACGTTGAGAGGTGATTTGATGGCAGCGTTCGAACACGGCCCGAGAACCAATATGCGAATACAAGAAGGGGCAACGATGAAAATAGACGTCGTAGAGAAGACGTGGCAAGGGAGGATCAACATATTGGGGCGGTCAAATGAGAGCTTCCTGTGAAATGGCAGTCAATCGTGGCATACGACGTCGCTCCTCCTGTTTATGAGTAAGCCGCTGCCGCATGTACATGAACAGTCTTCGCGCTGCTAGATAGTGGTGGCAGTGGAAGTACGCAGAGAGGAGCACCCTGGGTTCAAATCGTGAAAGCAAGAGCCGCAGTTAAGGATCTGGAGATGAGGGCGTTGGGAAGAAGAAGGGGCAGTATTTGGAGATGTTGTGCTGTGGCCTTGAAGTAATTTTGGTTGATTTCCGTGAGGGGCTTGGTTTCGTCATGCAGGGGAGAGCACATGGCCAGAATGATGGCTGCAACGGCGTTGGGTATTCGTGAGCGCTATGCCCCAAGAACTGGAGGTTAGTAGGGAATGTATGATGTATTTACAGCAAAAACATGTCATCGTAGCGCGTAGAAATAGCCTGTAACTGGAGGCGTAATTGCTCGGCATGGACAGGCCCGGAAAAATAGAGAGCGTGACATGTGTGAGTAAAGACATTTTCGGCAGCGGATTAGCAGCGGACTTGTTGCGACCATCATCTGGCTTTGCTCTGCTCTCTTCCACCGCGCCCACCATGGCCTACGTCCAGCAGCAGCAACTGCCTTCCTCCGCCTTCGACCAGCAGCAGTACGCCAGGCCACGTCACTCATCGTCGCGCGAGTTCGCCCCTCCACAGCCTACCAACCGCGAGTCCCAGTACTCAGTCACCCCTCCTCGAGCACGTCCAAGCAGAGAGACAGCCCGTCCATCATCCCAATATCAGCAGCAGACCCAAAACAACTATGGGCCAGACCACGAGGACTACGATGACCATACCCCGCCAGATCCGGAGGACGACAATGACGACTTCTTCAACGGCGGCAACTCTCCCAACCCACCTATGAATGGCCAGCCGCGCCAGGCTCGTTCCTCATACAACCCAGCGTCTGCTGCATCCGACAACTTCCCCCCTTACCAGAACTCCAGCTCCATTGCCACTCATTCCATTCGCGCACCCTCACCCCCGCCTCAAGGCCCGATCCTCGATCACTCACACCTCCGTCCTGGAAAACAAGCCGCTCTCCTGTCTCATGAACAGACCCTCGAACTCTACCGTGCCAACGCAAAGAAGACTCAAGACCCTGAACTCCAGTTCGAGTTCGCCGTCTTCTTACTCGATGCCAGTAAATCACTACCGATCCCCCAGCCAACCAATGCGAATGTCATGGAAGTCGAAAAGGCGTTGGAGAAGCGGGATGAAATCGTACGCGAGGGTATCTCATTACTGAAACGCCTCGCGGACAGAGGACATGCAGCGAGCCAGTACTTCCTTGCCGACTGCTATGCGAACGGTATCGGCACTCCGAAATCAAAACAAGACTTTGACCGTGCATATCCTCTCTTCGTGCTCGCCGCCAAGCACGGCCATCCAGACGCTGCATACCGTGCTGGGACCTGCTGCGAGAACGGATGGGGATGCAGACGTGAGTCTGCAAAGGCGTTGCAGTTCTTCCGCAAGGCAGCGGCCTCGTTACACCCTGGCGCGATGTACCGGCTAGGCATCGCTGAGTTGAATGGCGAGCTAGGGCTGTCTAAAAGTCCGAAGGAGGGTGTCAAATGGCTCAAGAGGAGTGCCGAACACGCGACTGCAGAGTTCCCGCATGCATTACATGAGCTGGCGCTGTTGCACGAGCGCGGTATTGATAATGTGCTGTTCGTGGATTACGAGTACTCGACGGAATTGTTGGCGCAAGCAGCGGAACTGGGGTATGCACCGAGTGCGTATCGATTGGGCGAGTGTTATGAGTATGGCAAAATGGGATGTCCCCAGGATCCGGCACTGTCGATTCACTACTACGTACGTTCTGTATCTTTACTCTTATACTACCTTCCGGGACTCACAACTCTGATTTCAGAATATCGCTGCCCAGCAGAACCATCGCGACGCCTGTTTTGCTCTAACAGCATGGTACCTCGTTGGGTCACCTGGCGTACTACCTCAATCTGACACGGAAGCCTTCCTGTGGGCGCAAAAGGCGGCAGAAGGTGGGTTAGCGAAGGCTATGTATGCTGTTGGATACTTTTTGGAAGTAGGGATCGGGACTGTGGCTAATATGCAAGAGTGCGTTCTTCCTCTCACCCCTCGTGCATTTGCACTGCATGCTAATTGACACTCCCGCTTCTTCCCCTCCTTCCTTTCGCCTTATCCCAGGGCAATCACTTTCTACAAACGCGCCGCTGAGCTGGGCGACAAGCGTGCAGCGCAGCGGCTGAAGGGATCCCAAAGCCAACCAATGCATCAACCCGGTGGCCCCGGTGCCGTCCTACATAGGAATAGTGACTCCGATGCGAACGGAAAAGGAGGAAAGGACAAGGACTGCGTGATCATGTAGATGTCCCAGCGATGTGGTACGGCGTGTGAGGGAAGGAGCGTGTGCGGTAATAGATGGTACCCGGTGAGCATCGCTCGTATTGGCTGGTGGTGGTGGTGGTGGTGGTGGTGATAATTTGGGACACCCGGACCATGGTATCAGGGAATCACCTTTCTATTTCAATTCTTACATTACTCAACTTGGATCTACATATCCCCATGGACCCTTTTCCTCCTCTTGCCTCCCCCCGCTCCCTTCAACACTACCATTCCGATACTAGTACACTTCTTTCGTAAAGCCTTTCTCCTTTATTCCCCTTTCTCATTTTCATCCTTGTAAACTATTACTACTCTAAGATAGAGGCAGCTATGGACATTGCCTTTAGATAATAATTTATTGGCGCAGCTATGTAGTTTGACGAACTCGCGCTTAACGACGCGTTGTTGTCATTTATTAGTTTCGTCGCGCTCTGATGACAGTTCGTGCTCCACAAAACCGAAATGAGCATAATATCACTAACCCAGTATGGTCCTTCACTTGCCTAATCAACTGATCCTCCTATTTTTTTTTCGTCTGCTCAACTCTTGCTTTCGAATTTCAGTAAATCTTTCTGATTACATACTAATCTTCTAGTTCTCACCTCAATTCATCGGCCCCCTAGCTCAGTGGATTAGAGCGTGTGATTCCAGTCACAGCATAATGTGATGCTTTTCATGAAGCGTCACACTGTGCTGTGGAACTTCCACAAGGTCATCCGTTCGACTCGGGTGGGGGTCAGTTGTTTTGTTACACTATTTTTGTTCAGTGGTACTATAAGACCCCAGTACCCCATGGCCTGTGCCCAGGGTATTATAAGAACTCATTTTGAGATTCCACTGATCTCTTAGCCTTGGACGTTATGATGCAGTGAGCTTTAGTAGGTGATAGGGAAATTAAAGTGTCACGTCGCCCATCGGCGTGATGCGAGAATAAGCAGCGTATTTAGTAGCTACTGAAAACCAAATTTAAGTATGAGGAGTGGTCGAACACGAATAGATGAGGGGAAGGAGGTAATTGTTGTACCATATACAAAGAATCTCTAACATACATGAGCAAGTATTAGAGTGTGTAAGTGTCGGGAGGCAGTATAAATAACTCATTATTTGCCGGGTTTTTATTTCAACACGTGGGTAATATTAACCTAACGACTCCACTCTATGGGGCGAGCAGGCTGTTACCAGCGGGTACGATCTAGATACGCCAGCCGGCGTGATTGCCAGATACCATTTCCTCTAGAGGTGTTAGATTTTTACATTGGACTTAAGTAAACTCGACTAAATGTCGCAGTTCGGAACTAGTTCTGTCTCTCATCACGGGTTAATTGGGACTAATCTCCGTCATCTCCGTTGTTCCTTGTGTCTGCTTTCACCATCGACGGTCACCTAATCAGCGAGCGAACATTCTTACTAACACTGACTGTTCCAGGTAAAGATCTCCCAGTGAATAAGCAGCCAAGGGATGGGAGTACCATGAGTAAGCCGTCATCTATGATCTACCTTCTGCCAGCTGCTAAATATTCCGTTCCGTGTCCAGTTATAAGACGACTGGACCAATGACGTCGTGTATTCGCATACTATCTGAACACACCATCTGACGCCTTCCTACGATGTCCACACATACCGCTATTGCTACAACAGCCAAAGGCCAGCTCAATGCCATTCAAGTGCCTACCGAAAGCCCTGCTGAGGGTGAGGTTTTATTGAAAGTCGAATATGCAGCGATGATTCCATTCGATGGCTATGTAACGGACCGTGGGTATGCCGTCCAGGAGTATCCTATGGTTCTTGGTTTCGGTGCTGCTGGAACAGTGGAGAAAGTGGGCACAGGTGTTGAGGACTTGAAGGTCGGAGACAGGGTGCATTAAGGCTTATTTCATTTGGAACTAGTTTTAATACCTTGTTCAGGTCACCGCATTTGCCTATGGAAATTCACGTAACAAGGCTATGCAAGAATATGTCGTCGAGCCTCGAACAGTGTGCGCGAAGGTAGGAAACAATTTTAACGCATTTTTGCAGGGCAATTGAGAAACGTCATATAGATTCCGGGTAGCGTCTCACTCGAAACGGCGTCTACCATACCTGACAATTTTGTCACCGCATTTTATACTTTATTCAATCAGCTATCCCTTCCCATCCCATCATCATTTCCTGCTAAGCAACCGCCTCCCCTGGCTAACACTCCCATTTTGATCTATGGGGCAGGTTCCACAGCTGGTATCTACGCAGTACAGCTCCTCCATATCGCGGGATACAAGAAAATAATTGTAACGGCTTCATCGAGGAATCATGAATATCTTCGTAGCTTGGGAGCTACGCACGCCTTCGACTATAACAGCTCAAGTCTCTCGAAAGATATCTTATCAGCCGCTGGAGGAGAGAAACTGCTTCTTGTTGTCGACTGTATCGCCGCAAAACCCACTCTAGAGAATATTGCGAAGGTCATCAGCCCACTTGGAACGCTCGCAGTTCTTCTTCCGATCAAAGAGGGAAGTAATGTAACTGGTAACATAGAAGAGGAGATGCATTTCTCAATTCCAGACAGTATGAACCCGTTCCCAAAAGAGCTTAAGATTGTAGGAGTCAGGACTTTCCTCTACCATGAGGTGCGCATTTATCATTCATTTATTTTTTAATGAACATCTAATCATCGATGGGCATCATAGGATGAAAATCTGAAACAGAATCTCATGCCAAAGATTCTTCCGCAGTTGCTTGCAGTTGGAGCAATCGAGCCCAACCGCGTACGTCTTATGGATAAGGGCTCTTTCAAGGAGCGCGTTGCCGCCGGGTTAGACTTACTGAGAAACAATAAAGTCAGCGGAGAGAAGGTTGTGGTAAAAGTTAACCCTTGAGGAGATAGGACTAATAATATATAAAACGACATTTTATTTACCTGGTATGCTACTATCGATAAGTAAAATAGGCCATATCTTAGATTCTACTGGATGGGATAAAGAGATCCTTATCGTTCATTGTAGCTCTGCGAAAACTGTCTCTGCAGAGTATCGCGAAGGCCATTAGTCCATGCGGGTGGCTCAGAGTCCCTCTAGTCAAGGAGGGGATTTTGATGCGGCAACAGGGAAGAACAAATGTACTTATGTCCAAAAAATGGACTTTACAAGAGGTTCTAGACTTCTAGTATCTAATACTAGGCAAGTACTAGATGCGCTTTAGACATTAATGCTTAATGAAAATTGTTCGTCTCTTGGATTCCGAGTCGTTGGGTTTCTATGTTTAGACTGCTTAATTCTACCTGATGACTTTCACCGTCTCTTTAAGGTGCCATAGTTCTTTCTACAAATGTTGTATGCCTGGGCTGTTGAATGACATACATAAACATATTGCTCACGTAGTAATGGTCTACCATTCCCGATGTCTTGTCTTCTCGATTCCATGCCAAGCAGACAGACCGCAAATTTCACCGACTGTCACCCAAGAAACATCCAGCTCTACTCCATCCTCGCGCAGCTTTGCAATCCTGGATCCACAATGAGCTTCATCACCTTCCTTGCGTGGTACCAAGGTTTTAATAGTTAGTTTGACTCGCTTTATTTGTGCTATCCCCGCATCTGCTTTTCCATTCCTTGCCTCTAAGAAATCCAAGACTCGCTCCACGGAGACCATAGCGTCGACATCGCATTCGATTGTCTCCAGGTTCGGCCAAATCGAGGTCTTGGGGACATCTTTGGATGGTGTTAATATCATTAAGGTCTTATCATTGAGGAGGCCATTGGCCCCTTTCTTATCTTCCTGAGCGACATGAAAAGGTAGTGCAAACCAAAAAAAATCGACTAAATAGACATTTTTAACCAAAGGCATGCATAGCATGAATCGACGTAAACCTGTTTGAGAGCTGTCGCAGTCGATCGTGAACGATGTAATCTGCTTTCCTATACGTGAAAGGAACGGAACCATAGAGAGCTGCAATGGATTTTCACTTTCTATTGATCCATTCATTCTCTCAACCTGGATTGCTAAGCTCGATAATGACGGAAGAATCAGGCAATTGAGGAATTCTTGAACGTCGACAACAGTACTGATAGTCATAGACCTTAAATGTGGGAGCGTTACTGATCGGCCTATCTTGCTGTGCCCATCCGGTTCAGAATAACCTATTGTTAACCAGAAATACGTTATCAGTGGGCAGTTTCTGAGTACTGATAGTGTAGTAGATAATTTTAGGGAAGCGCTCATTCCGGGAATGTCACAATTCAGCGACAACCGTGTAAGTCGGGACCAGCTGTTTCCTGCTAAGTATTTGAATATGGTCATGTTTGGGATTGGGAAGAAAGAAAGACTCTGAATATCTGGGACTTTGATTGAAGGCATAGGCATCGAGGTCTGCCAAGAGAAACCATGAGCCGCTATCATTGAAAATGAGCGAAGCATCGGTGCGTCAGTGGAAAGACAGCGTAAAGCTTCTTGGCAGTCTTCGTCAGGCATATTAAAATACACATCTCTCCACTGACGAGAGAACGTGAATAAAATTTCCAAAATACGATGATGTGGCTTGCCACACGTCCCCGAGTATGAAATATTAAGGGGACAACTGCCTGCGCGGTTTAGCCAGTCTCGCACAGCCTGGCAACGAGAAAGCCCAATCTGTTCACAAAGCGTCTTATATGGCGGATAATGCATGGCGACATTTAATGGAACGTCGTAGTCGCTGAACATGGAAATGTGAATGGATGACCACAGTTGTGGTGTTGCATAGACGATCGTTCACCAATTGCTGCAGATCCGCCCGAGGATAAGTGGAGCTTCCTTGCAGTCCATAACCGCATTCGTATCGGTAGGGAGACAGTGTAAGAAGATTTCTTGGAGAATATCCCACGGCAACCTACGGGGAATCGATATGAGTGCTTCATGAGTCTTAAGCGTTCCTTGGAGTGTGTCGCGCTTCAAGAGTAAATGGTTCAAGAGTCCTTGAACTCGTTGAATTTCCTTTTCAAGGGTGAATAGTTCTATCTGTGATTTAATCAATAGCTCTTTGATCTGGGAGATCTCTCCATCCCAGGGAATATAGTTGGTGTGGAGTCGAGAAGTAAATTCCGAAAGCATCCCTATGAGAAGGCGGTCAAAGTCCGTAGAGTGCTGATCTCGTGGTGATTCTTTGGATATGTTCACACAGATGTAACCGTACCTGAAGTTATGTCCTGCTTGGAGTTACAAAATCGATTATAGAGATTGAGTACCAAAGTCCGCTGTGTGTTTGTTTGTTTGGCAAACTTACAGAAGAGACGCTACACCCAACACATGGGTAGGTCCGGAAGTTGCCACTATGAAAAGGAGATTGCCACAGCATACTGTGTAGTTATTTAGTTCAATCTCACATTCAAACTGACATAGTACCTCCTTGAGATCTGATGTTGGTGTTATAAATCATGCACGACCTGTTATCTAGACTTCACAAAAGTTGAGCTTGACAATGTGAGATAGCTAGTCAGATTCATCCTGCAAACTTACAAAGCTCTCCATGACATGCTAGCTTTGTACACAAATTGAAAATCACTGTTTCTCGGGCGAATGGCAAATCCATGACAAGAAAAGGCTGTTTTTGATTCCAATTTACCCCAGTATATTTCACGTGTTCAATCCACTATTCCTTGTGAGCTTGAGGTGATAAACAAAGAAGTTTTCCTAGATTTAACTACTAGAAATAATATCCGAGAACAGTGCTTCTTTTCACGTCCGTGTTAGAATAACGAGTGCTCCACTGCTCCTTCTAAATTTAGCTTTCTGTGATAATGGACTGCGGCATTCGTAGTGCCATTTTATTCTTCATTTTCTCCATTAACACATGTATATTTTATTTATCTTCTATTCTTATGGCGCTCTATCCCTTTTTTATCATTAATCTTTTTGTCTTAGTTATCTTTTCATAGTATATAAGTAGTACTAAATTGTAACAAATACCTCGCGCGTTTGCGAAGGTCACTGTCTAAAAACCCGAACTAAACAAGACTGCTTCGTTTATTTCAACACTCCCTTCGTTCTGCATGAAAATTAGCTGCTTATGTGAATCTGTCCTAACATGGATGCCATTTCGTGCGAAGGTTGAATGAAGAGAAGCTGTGAGATGGAATTGCAGCATCTATCCAGGTAGCTGGGAGCATGAACACATGAGGTCAGTTCAGAGGCTCAATAGAGTAACCATTAGAACTATCTTATATCAAGAGGTGCATGTTTCTGTTGTATCTTCATTATCTAGACAAACATCTAACAATTTACATGATTTTAGGATGCGATCCCAAGAGAGAATCAGTCGCGAATTTTTTTTCACAGACCTACTTTCAGATAAATTAATTGAGTTGAATGGTGTAAAGCCTATTAATAAAGGTTCTGTCACAAAGAAGCGTATCGCCACTGGATTAGATCTGCTATAGAATAATAGAGTCAGCGGGATAAAGTACTTGATACCTTGATCTGCTATTAAAAGAGCCGTTAAAAATGTAGGGAGCACTATAAATAACTCAATTCATTATTTGCCGGGGACTGTAAACGCGTCAATAAGAACCAACAACTTACCCCAGATCATGTGATCCGGATCTTGAGGAGAAACGACTGTCGATGATGTCGGCTACGGTCAACTGCAGCGACGAGCTCTTGATCCACCCGGCGACATTTCAGCCTTTATCTACATTCACCTTCACGTAGCAAACACAACAGGTCTCTACAATGATACCAACGCGACGCTCTGCGACCTCCCGCCACATACCCACCATCCTCACCCGCTTCTCTACTGCACATGGAGCTCGACCAGCTTCCTCTACACGTCCCGTATCGTCAAGTAGTGTGAAGACCGGAGCCAAGAGAGGCTCTACTTTGAGACCCAACGAATATAATACACTTGATGGCTCCTGGAGAATACCACAAAGAGGATACACGTCAGAGCATGCCAGTGAGTGAGAAGCATACCGCTGTGTTGCGGCGAACTCACGAGCATACGTATTCATACAGGCCTATCAAAGACAACACGAGCCCCACACTTTGATAAGATTCTTATTGCTAACAGGTACGTTGAAAATCGCCCAATAGCTATTGGATATACATTGAACCTTTACTGGATAGGGGAGAGATTGCGTGCAGAGTAATCCGTACAGCAAAGAAGTTGGGTATCAAGACCGTCGCAGTATACAGCGAAGTCGATAAGGATGCCCTGCACGTGAAGATGGTATGCCTTTTTAATTTTTCAGGATTATACACATAGTGATAGTGCTACCAGGCCGACGAGGCATATTGCATAGGCCCTGCTCCATCAGCTGAGAGCTATGTTAGTTGAATGTTGTCGAATTATTCTTTCCTCCGCTCATTCAACATCACTAATAGCTCAGAATGGATAAGATAATAGAAGTCTGTCATCGCAGTGGTGCACAGGTCAGTTCACTATCATACATTATATTATCGCGTCTCAATTTTGTGTCAGGCGGTTCATCCAGGGTATGCCATGCATATATCACAATGAATGATCTCTCTAAGAAGATATTTACTCTTAGCTATGGATTCTTGAGCGAGAACGCAACTTTCTCAGAACGTCTGGCCGCGGAGGGGATAGTATTTATTGGTCCACCTGCAAGTGCGATTGTAAGCATGGGTTCCAAGAGGTAATGTCCATAAATTAGCTTGTATATCTCATAGTTTTCTGATGACATAGTATAGTGAATCGAAGAATATAATGTCCAGTATGTTTGGACATTTCTCTCTCTGACTTGTAACTCATAGACTATCAGATGCCAGTGTCCCATGCGTACCAGGATATCATGGAGATAATCAAGATCCTACGTTCCTTTATGAGAAAGCACAAGAAATTGGTATGTTTAACCAAGTCAATTAATTCACACGACCATGTACTCATATACCGCTTTTAGGATTCCCTGTGCTAATCAAAGCTATTCATGGAGGCGGTGGAAAAGGTATGCGTACTGTGACCACTCCAACTGCTGAAGCCTTTCAAGAAGCACTCTCTTCCGCAAAGCGAGAATCCTTGAAATCATTCGGGAACGACACAGTCTTAGTGGAGAAATACATTGAGCGACCTAGACACGTGGAAGTCCAGGTTTTCGCTGATACATTAGGTGGTGTCGTAAGTCTTTGGGAGCGCGACTGCTCCGTGCAGAGGAGGAACCAGAAAATCATTGAAGAGGCACCTGCACCGGGACTGTCACCTGAGCTTCGTGCTGATCTTAGCTCTAAGGCTATTGCAGCAGCTAAAGCTGTCAATTATGTTGGGGCTGGAACGGTTGAATTTATTTTCGATAATGATACGGAGAAGTTCTACTTCATGGAAATGTAAGTCACATTCATATCTCGCAAGTAACAAGAATTTAATCCTGTTATAATAGGAATACCCGCCTCCAAGTTGAGCATCCCGTCACAGAGATGGTAACAGGGCTTGACCTTGTTGAGTGGCAATTGGAGGTTGGTGATAAGTATAGTGCTTATATAGCTTCCTTGTTGATGTATTCATTACAGGTGGCAGCCGGAAATCCTCTTCCTCTGGAGCAAGCATCAATACCCCTCGTTGGACATGCATTCGAGGCTCGTATCTACGCAGAGAATCCCCGAAACAACTTCCTACCCGACTCTGGACCTCTTCTCTATCTTTCCACGCCCACTCCGACACACACTTTTGCTCCCTCATTCCCTCCAATTCCTTTATCATCCTCGGCACCGCCTCTATCTGCGCTGACACCCTCGCTTTCCTCACATGATACAACTCCTGTCAGTCCTTCGCTTCGAATTGAGCAAGGCTTCACACAGGGATCGCAGATCGGTGTCTTCTACGATCCTATGATTGCAAAGGTCGTTGTGCACGGAAGAGATAGGACTGAAGCACTTCGCATGTTGAGGAAGGCTCTTGACGAGTATCACGTCGTTGGTGTTTCAACTAATGTCGAGTTCTTGAGAACCTTGGCTGGTAACAAGGCATTCATTGACGAAGAAGTAGAAACAGGGTTCATCCCGGTATGTCGCTTTTTCCATGAAATGTCATTGATTATATTGATCTTACTATTGATTATGTAGAAACATTTTGATGAACTGTTCCCTCCGGTTACTGAACCCAAGCCAGAAATCCTTGCCCAAGCAGCACTCTTCGTAGCACTACGGGATCACACAACATCTACGACCCCAGAAAGGCCTTCACCATGGACTTCTCTGACCTCTCGTCGATTTGGAGGAGACAAATACGAGCGCATCATCACTCTTCAAACTGAATCCACATCTGATGAGCCTGTTACCGTGCGCGTTGTCTCCACCACTCCAGGACACTTTGATGTAACAGTGCAAACATCCACGGGAAGCTCGCATTTCCCCTCTGTTCCTGCTCAACTAATTTCGCCAACGAAGCTCTCCGCGACATTGAACGCCGATTATACTCATACTACCATCGTTTCCCAACCCCCGCCACCCGCCGTTCCAGCATCACTATCTCCCAGCACTATGGAACGGCTTCATGTCTTTAGCGGCACACATAAGACGACACTTATCCTGCCTTCTCCGAAATGGCTTCTTTCCTTGGGAGGCGACCTGCTCAGTGCAACGAAGGGCGCACTGAAAGCGCCCATGCCCAGCTTAGTAGTGGAAGTCCGCGTGAAACTTGGAGACAAGGTTGAGAAAGGTCAGGCAGTCGTTGTTCTGGAGAGTATGAAGACGGAGACCGTCTTGCGAGCCGATGCTGCGGGTGTGGTAAAGGCTATTGGATGTAAAAGTGGCGAGATGGTAGAGGAAGGACGGGAGCTCGTAGAGATCGAGCCTGAGTCGGAGGCCAAGGCTGAATAAATCCGTGTGTATAATAGAGTATAAGTAAACTATATGAAGGATGAAATATTAGATCTGGATATGTCATGAAATATAGATGACAATAACATCTCAGAATCAAGTATATTGAGGGGGATCCAATTTCGACCTACATGACAGCAAGTGACACGCCCCCTGCCGTTGGTGTTGGTGTCAAAGCACCATCGTTTGGTGTCGACGCTGGGAACCTATCAAAGTCATTAGGAAGGAAAGGAGCACCAGAGTTAGGCGGTTCTGGGTTCTGAGTGCCCTCAGGTGTGATGAAGCTCTCGTCTTCCTCCTCTGCCTGCGTTGCTATTGACTCTGTCACTCCAGGAGAGGGCATAATCATCCGATGATCCTTCGGCGAGCGGGTTTCGATCGCTTTCACAATCTCATGCATCTCCTCTTCGCCCGTCCAAGAGGTAACAATGGACTCCAGACCGTCGAAGCCCTTAGACTGAGACAGTGATTGCTTGAGAGCAGTAGAGTCAGCCTTCTTGACGGTAATCTTGACTCCTTTGAACTGGTTCACGCAGAACTTTGTCAGGCCCCAGTTGTTGTCGAGATATTTAGACTGCAAACATGATGAGCCAAAGTATCACAGAATGTATAAATTTACTCACCAGCCGAAGATATGCAGGCACCAGCGTCTTCTCCACATCTTTTAGCGGAGTAGAAGAGAAACAGCTTGGGTTTGCCTCTGCACCACGAGCGATCATGACTGAATGTGCGCCTGTCACCTCCCTGACGCGTTTTGCATCCTCCCAGCTCAAACAGTCTCCATTCTCAATGACTGCAATTCCCTTCCCCATCCTCTCCACGAACTCTACGATTTCCCGCAACCTGTCAATAGTTGCAGCATCCTTCTCCCTCATATTCCGTGTTCGGCAATGGACAGTGAGAGCACTGATACCCGTGTTCACTATCCGCTCCACAAGCTTTAAAGTGTCTTCTTGAGATGGCAGAAGTCGAATTTTAGCAGTGACTGTGATCTCTGGTGGCATCTCGCGTCGAAGAGCGGTGAGTATTGAGCAGAGCAGGTCGGGGTTTGTAAGAAGGGCAGCACCCATTCCTCCACTGGTGGAGAAAGGTTTTGGACAGCCGCAGTTCAAGTCGACACCAGAGATGTCTTGCATAACAGTTTTGGCGGCTTGTACTGCGAGGTCGGGATTCGCAGAGCCGATTTGGTATATGAGGTAAGGTTTTTCGATTGGATGAGTGGTGAACATAGCGCGCGAAACACCATTATATGATATCACCCCAGTTACAGCTAGTGAAATATTAACGCAGAATATAGAGAGTGTATTAAACATGACTTACGATCGACTTCCCGTTTCGCGTGAAGGATGGCTCGATCGACCATCTCGGGACCCCATACAAGAGTTGCACCGTATTTAAGGGCAAACAAGCGAGTGGGAACTAATAAAATGCCAGTTAATACGCGCAATGTTACGCTCCGACTGATACTTACGAGCTCCAGAACGAACCATTGGTGCAAGAAATACACCATTCTTAAAATCTTCCTTCGTTAGATGGTCAAGCTTAGCGCGCTTGGGCGACCTCGGGGACGGAGAAGCAGAATGAGAGCGGCGAGGCATTTGAAAAAAGATACGCTTAAACGATTGAAACTGCTTGAATGGAGGCCCCTTGAGCCAGAGCATGAAATAAAAGAAAATGAGGAAGAGCCGGCAACTCAAATCTTAAAAGATCGATCTCATTATGAGCTATTTGTCACCGTCCTTGGAGAGAAGCTTATGCCAAACAATCATATTTAGCATTACCATTTGATTAAAGCTCTTCCTCTTATGCCTTTCGGAAGTACATACTAGTTTTCGAGTTGTAAAATGAATAGCATTGCTGATTAACTTATCGCAACCCCACACGACTCCGCCCCTGTCGTTCCAAGGTTGCCCAATAAAAGTTAACTAAAGGGTGTAAGTTGTAACTAGCTAGGTACTTCAACAACAGCCGAGGGGAGAAGTAACAGCCAAACCCGCGGTAACCAATCCTCCTCCTACAATACATAAATCCAAGTCCATGCTTTTTTTTACTTCACATTGCGCTTCTTGAGGCCATCGTCCTTCTTCTCGTCACCTGCGGGCGCCACAGGGGCGACCTCAACCTTTTTCTTGTCGTCGGGGGAGGCAGCATCAGTCTTCTTTGCAGACTGTAAAGAAAGATGAGAACATGTCAAATGACTGAGGAACATGAAAGAGACAAACCTTAGTGACAACGGGCTTCTGGGCACCACCAACAAGGCCAAAGAGAGCACCGAGCATGCCGAAGAGAGTGAAGAGGGCGCCAATAAGGCCACCACCAACCTTGGGCTGATCCTTGAATGCCTGGACGGGATCCTCCTTTGCAGCCTCGACGAAGTTGAGAACCTTCTCGCGGAGGAATGCAATGGGATCCTCCTTGAAAGAGACGGCATCTTCATCCTCTTCATCAGACCCAGCGGGCTTATCAGCGGCGGCCTCAAGAGGCTTCTTGACCTCGAAAGTCTCAGTGGCAAACTTCTTGGCGTCCTCAACAGAATGGCCGATGTACAAGTTGTCGAAGAGGATGTCCTCAGTCATGGTCCACAGCTCGATACCGACACCGCCAATCTTGGAGAGTGACTTGACAGGAGTAAGGTCCTCGAAGTAGTCAGGGTTGGGGATCTTGCGAGGAGCCCAGATACCCTTGTATGCGGGATTGTCGATCATGGGAGCGAACCACTTGCCCTTGTAGTCGGGGTTGGCCTTGAAAGGACTAGGAAATGATATCTCTATCAGAAAGAGAACAAAATAGGAGACGAAAAATGACTGACCGTTTCCATTCACCGCATCCAGGAGCGTCAGCGCACTTGGGGTTGGGAACGGTAGGAGCGATCCAGTCACCATCTTCCTCATCGTCCCATTCCTCAGGCTTCTCAGCGTCGGGGTCGGGGATGGTAAGGGGCTCATCGTCCAACCAGCCCTCAGGCTTGACGGCATCCTCATCGGCGATCTCGTAAGGTGCGTCCTCATCCCAGTCAGCGGGCTAATAATAATAAAATAAGAACATTTAAAATGAATAATAATAATAAAATGCAGTAACAGCAAATACATACCTTAACGGCCTCCGGGTCCTCAATCTTAGCGACATCAACCCAATCTTCAGGTTTGGTGTCGTTGGGGTCGTCAATTTCCTTGGAGGGGTTAACGGGGGGATCAAAGTCTTCAAGCAAGCTTCCAGTCTTCTCGCTCTGGCCGTTAATTTGGACGTCGTAGGTGTTATTAGGACTGTAAATAATTATGAGGAAAGACAGATACGAATGAAAGTGTTTGCACGTACTGAACAATGAGAGTGTAGAGATTAGTCAACTTCTCGATGGAAGGCCTGGGAGGAAGTCTAAGGTGCTTCTCCTCAGTCTCACCCGACTTGGGGTTCTTGTGGCGGAAGATGAAGTGAACCTAGAGGAGTATACCAATTAGAAAGGGGTTCGTACGTGTTTCAATAACACGTACCTTGGTTCCAGGGCAGGTCAAGTCAGGACCGAACATGACAACCCATGGTGTGGTGTCGGAAAATTCCTTTCCGCTAGTCTGGAAGCCGTCTTCCAGAAGCTTGACGTATCCACCACCGCAGTTGCCACCCTTCTGGTATTTGACTTCGTACTGGACAACTAGAGGTTTGTCCTTGAAGTCAATAGGCTTCTTGAAGGGTGCAGAAATAGCGTGGTGGGCAGCCTTGCTCTTTGCAACGAGACCCTTGTCGCCCTCGACGACAGAGATGGAAGGATCTTCGACCTTCCACTCGCCAACATAGCTGAAGGTCTCCCCGCCAACGGGAGTCTTCTTGGTGGCTTCTGAGGGTGTCCAACGTTCTGACCAGTCTTCAGTGAATTGTTCAACGAATGGAGCCTTGATCTCGGTGGGCTAGACGAGAAGGGAGGTTGGTTACGCGTTAGACACTTCTAACAAAGACGTACTGTAAAGGTAGGTTTGGGAGCATCGTCCGATTGTGCCAGCACGCCTGTAGCGGCGAGGGCGAGGACAGAGAGCGCTACGCTTCGCATGGTGATACGAAGGACCGACGGAGGGGAGAATGAGAAACGAGGATGAAGGAGGGTGAGCTGTAATTTCCTGCGAAACGTTGATTTCGAGGGCTAAATACGAGAAAGTACACGCGCGCATACGTGGCATCTTCTGGCAAAGTCCAATCTCCCACACATCACGTGGACCCCCGATCGCGTCAAGTAAAATACAGTCACGGCTCTCATTCGCAGCAAACTATCTACAGCATACAAAATACACTAATCTACTCCTCAACCAAGCAGGTCCGCATGCCCAGACGCAGACAGCGCGAGCTGCAAGTAACAGGTTAGCAGTATATTCTTCACAGACAGCAACTTAGGCACGTACCACAAACTCATCGTCCAAATATTTGGACACCGCAATCTGATCGCCCAACCCTTTTCTCCGTCGCGTTTTAAGCACTAGGTCTCGCGCAAGTGCTTGCCCAGAAGCGGGTTCCAAGGGCCGAAGCTTGATGCTTGTATCCGTGGGATCACCTGGAAAATTACCGGTACTCAGCTCACGCGGAAACAGCCTTCAGGTGGGAAAGCACACAACTCACCTGGTACAATCGACCAATGGTCAAACACTTGTAAGCAGAACGCCTGACCTTGCGTTGCGGTTCTCAAGTCAGTTTCGAAGCCATTCGCGTCAATCACGGGAATCAACGCTTTAACGGTGTACAGGGGTGAGCCCGCCTTCGGGATATCCTGGGTGACGTGGCCACGCCGACGAGCAAGGACAGTGTAGACAGTTGAAATACAGTCGGCAGGCGCCTGGACCTCCACGTAGTAGATGGGCTCCATTAACCGAGGAGTGGCCTGAACGACGCTTAAGTCAGAACTGCGTGAATCCGAGGTAAATACAGGCTATTCTCACCATCAAGAACGATGAGTAGCACACACGACGTGCCGTGGGGACAATTTGCCCACCTCCGCGGAAAATTGGTTCTTGCGCCAGACTTGCGTCGAGTAGCCGGAATTTCACATTTCGCATAGCTATAATGAATAGCTCGTTAGCGCATCATCAGTACCAACGGCTCTGGGTACTAACGTTCATCACATAGAGGACCTTCTCTAGCACCCCATTGGAAACCTTGCTTAATGTGTTCCTTCACGGTACCGAGAAGCTTCTTGTCAACCTGCGGCCACGGTCAACCAACAAAAACTAATGTAGAAGCCTGGGGGAGCAAACCTGGGAGGGTAGCGTATCGTCCAATAGAATATTTGGCCCGTTCTCATCTGGTCCAAATGCCCATATTGACCTCGAAGCAAGCAGATCCCATTGGTACTTCTCTTGGAAGAACGACCCACGCTCCTTGGCCGACATCCTCATAGTCACTCGCCCACGCTCAATATCCTCAGCAACTCCACGCTCCAGAGGCTCTGCAATCATCGTTATTTTGTTCCTGCACAACGCAAAGCAATTAGTGCCGGCTCTGGAAAGCCATCAAGAACTCACTTCTTATTAGGGGTATCGGCATAGCACTTGAGCGCACTGGTTTCAAGCACAGTTTCGCAGAATTTTGTAACGGGATCGGAGACCTTGATTTCGATCTCAGAGAATAATCTTCGGAGATCGTGCATCACACAGTCAAGGTAGAGCTCTCCAGTTCCAATGACGACGTGTTCACCGCTCTCCTCGACTTTTGTTGATACAAGAGGGTATGATTTATTGATGCTTCGGAGACCAGAAAGCATCTTAGGAAGCTCAGACGGTGCGATAGGCTCAATGGCGATCTTGAGGACGGATTGTGTCATATGCTTAATAGGTCGGAAGATGTATAAGTCCTCTTCAATGTCAACACCTGCAAGAGTGGCGGTCTTGGAAATAGAGGCATCAACACCGCCAATGAGGACCAAATTTCCTGCTGGAATTTCGTCTGCAGGAATGAAGTACCTGAAGCAAGATAAGCCACAGGTAAACGATAACAAACACATGAAGCTTACCGCGACTCGCTAATCCAAAGATCTTCCACTGTCACTAGAAGCATATCTTCTTCATCTTCGGGCGAGTAGCCTTCACCAAGAACCTTAATCGGCTGCCCCTTTCTCAAAGTTCCACTCATGACGCGACCAAAGGCACGGAATGACTGGGCGTCCGTGGTGTGGTAGAGCTTCGAGACCTGGACCATAACGGGACCAGAGGAGTCGCATGCCTTCATTGAAATGGCGAGATCTGATGTTTGAGGTCCAGTATATGTGTTTTCGACCTAGAGGCTCTCATAAGCCAAGCAATGAATATAAGTGAAGGATGAAGACGTACCTTAGCTATGGCTCCGTCTATCGGTGATGGTATATGCTCAGTGATAATATCAATGAGCCCGGTCGATGGCCCAAAAAACTGATCCAAAACAGCCTTCAACAAAGGCCTCACGTCCATCTTGTACATCACAGGCTTCAGTTGAATACCCAGGCTGCTCAATGTCTTCTTCAAGTCGTCCGTTTCCTCGCTCAGTACATGGCTATAAAGCTTGTACAGTGGGTTAAGAATGAAGTGTACGAATGTGCGGTTTGTTTCTGGGTCAGCCTGTTTCCGGGTAAACTTGCGGTCCTCCTCGTTAAAGTAGATATCGCCCCATAGACGGTCGGCGAATTGGTTGACATCGAGTTTGCCGTAGGTGTCGGCGTACATTTGTGCGAAAGAGCGAAGGGTAAAGCACCAGCTCATGTCGGTGCTTGCAAAAGCGACATTGCCATTTTCTGGGCTCAGACGCAGCTCGGGATCGGGATCAATGGCGCTGAATCGCTAATAATTAAGGGATAATTAGGATAATCTATGTGGGCTGAACGCACCTTATGAATGTGTTGATTTCCTCAATGGTATGTTTGATCTTGTAGTATGCGTCGGCGGGTTTGATGCGAAGCTCGAGGATTAGTCTGTCAATTTTGTTCACAACAAGTGTGATTTTGACGCCTTCTTGGAGGGCGTGGCGAAGGATAGATTCAGTGCCAACCATGAGCTACAAATGTAACTATTCAGAACATTTTTGCCAGTAAAAATACCTTGTACTCACCCCCTCGACAACATCTACGACCAAGACAATACCATCAACTAAACGGATGGCTGAGGCGACTTCGTCAACAAAGTTGACATGGCCTGGTGTGTCGACCAAATGAATCAAATGTGATTTTCCAGCCGTGTTGGAGAGAATGAGGGACATGGGTGAGGATTTGATAGAAATTTCACGCTCTCGTGATAAAATATGGGTGTCAGTATATCGTGTCTGGTTGAAAGCATTGCTATTAGTCGCGATATAGTTGAAGCATATTGATACACTCACTGGCTTATCCGCGTCCCAAACCAACTTGTGTGTCTCAAACACCAGCATGTCCATAAGAGCCGTTTTACCGTGATGCAAGTGGCCGACGACAGCAACGTTTCGAATCATGTTCGGGAACGCTGTCATGTTCAATAAGAACCTGTTAATTCCTACTCAGTAGTGAATCAATATATGTACTCAGAGATCTCCCTTACCCTTTGTCGAACCGCGTTTCCGGCATATCTTTTTCCTCAACAGTCCATTTGCGTACTTTGATTGGGGCAATAATAGGCTCTGAGAGTGGTTGCGCGTCCTCCTCCTGCACCATTGTCTCCACTCCTGGCCCATATACATCCGATGCTGACGGATAGTATTGTTTGTCCTCATGAAGTACTACGGCCTTATGCGTCGGTTCTGCTTGAAAGAGACCTCTCAGCTTTCGAATATTAGCAAACTGAGAAGGACAAACCATCAACTTCCATGAGTGCCATTCCCTCCGCCTCTTGCATAGGAACATCATCATATCCTTCTAGTGGTGCTGCTGCCGGTTGTTCTTCAAACTGGTTCTCCTGGAGCTCTTCCTCATCGTCTGAGTCAAGGTCAGCGCCGATATAGTTTCCGAACTCGTCATAATCCTCGAATGAAGCCATAGTTCAGGAGCAGGGGTTTGAGAACTGTTCAAAACTGAACAGAGGCACCAGAGAACACGTTAAACGACGTGATAGAGGGTCGAGAGTGGGAGAAAGAGAGCCAGCAAGGAGTGAGTTTAGGTGAGGAGGCGTAAACAAGTTGGGAAAGAACAGACGCGAATATTTTGTAACTCCGTCGCCGCGTTAGCCTGTCGATCGCTTCACCCATTCACTAACCACAACTATTCCATTCACGTCCACCAGGCTCTATTCTCTAACTTTTAATCTCGAAAAGCACACTAGCAACATGGCCTCGCTATCTGACGATACTCTGCGGAAGGTTCTTGAAATTCGGTCATGATCGCTTTGTGCCTCAGCTCAACGAGGCTGTCGCGTCCAGATCTTGGTGCAAATCCAACAAACCGCCATACAATCGCAACGAGCTCTTCAGGTCTCGACTCAGCAGACGGCTGCTAAAGAACGCGAGCGACGAATCCTACAGCTGACAATAGATGAGATCAAGCAGATAGAAGGGGATGTGAACATGTACAAGGGCGTTGGAAAGATGTTCGTCGCGGATGATCTCCCCAGTACCCCAGTATCATCGTGCTTAATAGAATGAACGTAGGTTCATGATGGTACCCCGTACCACTATGGAGGCAGATCTGAAAACCCAAGAGAAAGAGCTCTCAGACGATATCACCAATCTCAATAAGAAGGTTTGTTGTCTGGCTTTCTCCTGATATTCCTTGCCATTGACCTTTTTACAGTCGAAATATCTGGAGAAACAATTTAATGAAGCACAATCGCAATTACGAGATATTGTGGGTTTGAGTACCATTTTCCGGCAGCATATTCACTAACAAATATCTTTAGTTCCATCGAGCAGAAGCTAACCAATGATCATTTTCTTCTTCCATCTCAATTTCTCGCTCATTCTTATCCTTTACAAACCAATACTTCTGTGTCGCTAGCATTTCATACCATCCTTTTGAAACTGAAAGTGCTGGACGTTAGCATTTAGATGTGTATTGGCGGCACTTATATTGAGCGGTCACGATAATCTACAACAAGGCGCGACGTTTTTCATCAACTTGTATCCTGCTCTTATCTGGATTCTGTGATGACAGTCCTTGCGCATTGCCACGATGACTTCCGAAGGACTATCTGAAGATCACAGATCCAAGGCTGATATACCAAAAGTACAGGGAAACACACTTCATCTGAACGCACGTATCAAATGAGAAGCACCCCAAGGCCATTGAAGAGGATTCTGACAATACGATTCTGGATGTCAATCGGGCAGCTAGTATATAGATGTTACTTCAGATGCTCAGAAGGTCTGTATTCCGTTGCTGATACCTTTGATAAGACGAATATTGAATCATAATCTCTACTCCTTCAGGGAGTCAATATCGGCGCAAAATACACCAAAGCTTGGGAAGACTTGCTATTGACGCCGAAGGATAAGGAGCTAAAGGAAGTCCTTTCAGATGTCACTTGAAGCATCAAAGGCAAAGATGTCGATTCGTACCGCAAAGAAAAACCAATTCCTGTTATGATGGTCACCTCTGTAGATGAGATGCCATAGTGCAAGGCGTCAAGTATATCAAGGGAGCGAGTTGTCCAGCTTGATATAAACGAGTTTAAGTTAAACTAATGCATCAATAGGAAGTTGCAGATATGAGCAATATAATTTTACGTGATACATATTCATTCTTTCTTTATTCTCAATCCCGCCTTGTTTCAAAAGCCGAATCAGCAACGTAAGATCACATACGCCAAACATTCTTGCTCAGGCAACTAATTTCGGCTCATCTTTCCCAACGATATTGGTGCGGACATCAAGCGGCGGTGCAACTAATGCAAAAGTCGCGATGGGATTTTATAAAAGAGGCGTTATCTTCCACTGCGGCCACTGATTCTTTAGCAATATCTCTTACTCATAGTGCTTATAGGACGCATAGGCCGTGGTTCTTGAAAACATGCTTACCCGCTTCATGGCACAAGGGCTTACAGACCGCTGTCAAGTATTACTATTGCCGCTATATACTTGACGTGATCGAATGGGGTCGAAAGCTATAGCACGATGTACTAACAGAAACGTGGAGTCCACCTACCTGCGCAGTATCAAACGTTTTTACTCATTGGGTTTGAATAGGTACGTAATCCTCTCTTGCTCATTATTTACATTCTAATATTTGAACATTTACAGCATCAATAGTTCTTCTGATACCACTTGTGCCTAAAAAAAGTAACCGGAAACAAGTGTTGAGCAAATAACTTTTGACAGGGAATTTTTTTTACCATAGTCAGTGAGGGTGAAATGGACTATTGTTGACCTATTATCTTCCTGTAGAATATTGAAAGAAAGCATCATTTCCTTGAAGAATAATACCATATATCTGTTTTCAGCCAAAATCTAGATCTGGACACAGTAATTAGATAACCTCCAAATTTTGATATGTTGCAGCTATTAATTATATAAGACTTTTTTACTATTAAATCAGAAGTGTAAATGAGGTGCGAGAGCAGGTACAGACATTGTAAAATGATGGTTTTGGTCGTTTTGGCCGTGAGAACCCCATCAAACCTCCAAAATGCAACATTTGTGAGGCATACAGCAACTCTCAGAAGGCAAACCAATAGATAGTCCAGTAACAGAAAATTAACACATAGGCTACAGGTATATCATATCCAATTTTCGAGATAATCCAAGCACTGTGGAAAGGTCTAGAGTTTGGCACACAAAGAAAATTTGGTTTCTGCTCCTGGAGAAGATGATATTTTTTTCTCATATTTTACAGGAAGATAATATGTTGAAAATATTCCATTTCACCCTTACTAACTATGGCAAAAAAATCTTCCTGTCAGAAGTTATTTGCTCAAAACCTGTTTCCGGTTACTTTTTTTAGGCACAAGTACTAAGGGCCTCGTTTCCATTGTTATTCATCAGATCATTGAAAATGCGGATGTCAACCCTCATAAAACTGCTATTGAAAAAAGTTCGCCTTCTGTCACGCCTTCTGGACGTATCCAGTTGCAAAAGCCCATTCGTACGTTTACTATTGCTTCATTTTTATCCGCAGCAGTCTTATCGACATCACTCTTAGGATGTTAGTCTAGTACTACGTTCGGAGTGGCAGAGCAACGCTGTGCTGGAAAGTATGTGAAGCTTGAGCATTACCGATCGGAGATGGAGAATTATAGGAAGGCGGTACATACGTTGCCAGAGCCTGATGAAGAAAAACGTGCACGCTTCCATGCCCTCGCTTTCACAGTTCGCCTCTCCCTCTATCCAGTATCACGAGTGCAATCACTTTTTGTAAGCCGATCCATCGAGCAGCATCCAGAGCCGACGCTATCTTGCAATCTTCTCAGCTTTGTGAACTGCCTCCCATCTAATCTGTCGTTCACTGACGGCTTCTGCTATCTCGATCCGATCCGAGGCTCTGAAAAGGCTTTGCCATTCCTGAAGTTAACGTCGTGCTACACACTAATAACGCGGTGCTCTTTTTCTACAATCCGTTGAGGTTTGCCTAAAAGTGGTCCGTACTTAGGTTAGGATCGTGCGACTGCAGAGGTGCAGTTTACGTTTGATTGTCCAAAATGAAATGAACCACTCATATGTTATGACGGCAATATGCGCAGAAGAAATAATGTTTTTTTCCTCCTGGAAGAACGTTATTACATTTTTTCCACCTGAACTTGTCAATAGAGGGGGAGCTTAAACTAATATTTTGGAAAGCAGCCGAAACGTCAGAAGAAAGACTGGTAGTTTGCCAATTCAGCCCCTGATGGCTGTAGAAACAAGCCTCCCTGCAACTGCTAAAGAGAAGGAGCACCGCCTTCTGGACTTGCCCAATTACAGCTGCATGTGTGTATGTCGACCTTTCCATGTCGCCTTTTATTTGCGCTTATCGAAATGGCTGTCAGAATGTTGGCATAGTACCAACTTTTCGGTCGGTAGAAGCACCAGAAGCTCGTGATGGCACAAAATTCAATCTTTACTGATAAGCTATGGAGTACTACACTGAGATAGCGACCACATTCCCAGACGACGACAAAAAATTCACATACACCTATGCACTCGAATTCAGAGTTCGTCTTTTCCTCTACGCAGTGGTGGAAGCTTGATCACATACTACAAAATCATGCACCGAGTAGCCTTTAAGGTGGACAAGCTTTGAGACCATTCCTACTTCGCGTGTATTAGGAGGAAAAGAGTGCAACCGATGCTTGATTTTGAATGGATAGCCCAAAAGCCTATTATTGATAAAATGGTCACTGAACGCGACATCGTAATCGTAAATTTCATATGCGTATCCATGGCCATGATTGTATTATCATTGTACTGAGAATATATCGTTCTTTAGTTAAAGAGGAAGACCGGCCTACTGCCTCTCGAAGGAGAAGATGCCCTCGCACTCCTGGCGTAGGCTTATTTACAACGGTGTGAAATTATTTGCGAAATGTATTGCGAAGTGTTGAAATTTTACAAATAAATTGATCAATGGTGAAATCTATTGTGCAATGAAAAATTTCCCCTTTCGTGAAATCTGTAAGAAATTCTAAATTTAACTTTTGTCGAAATTATTTTTTCACCCCCAGAAAAAATAATTTCGACAAAAGTTAAATTTAGAATTTCTTACAGATTTCACGAAAGGGGAAATTTTTCATTGCACAATAGATTTCACCATTGATCAATTTATTTGTAAAATTTCAACACTTCGCAATACATTTCGCAAATAATTTCACACCGTTGTAAATAAGCCTACGCCAGGAGTGTCGGCGTCATAGTGGCAGGAAGGCGATGGCACAGATATATATTAACCATTGGTGTTTACTTTTTTGGTCAGTTGTGTATTTCTTGTCAACAAGCATCAGAATTCCGACCACCGGCATCTATACTCATATCAACCCGTCGGTCTACCGTGACGATTGAAATGAAGATTTCCCTTTTTTTGATGCTATTTTTCTGTGTACAACTAATACTCCAAAATGTAGTTGATATTTCTGCGAAACTTCTGCTGTTGTGATGATATTCAATTTACTACTGAAGAACATCTAAACGAGAATGCGGAATTATGTCCTTTGCTATGTAGTACTACAAAGGTTGAATGAAATGCGCAATGATGCTGATGCTATTACACCGGAAAACCACCCGTACGTATCTATGTAATTCTCATCTAATCATTATGCGAGAATAATGTAGGTACAAATGCAGCTGAGAGCCTTATCTCTTGGCAAAGCGAAGATAACGAGAAGCGACTGGCAAACCAAATATATTAGTTGCAATAAATTGTCGAAAATAGAAAATACGCACTGATTGTAACAATCAAGTTAAAGACTAGAAGCCGAATGTTATTACCGAGCCTGTTAAGGAGCATGAATCGACGTACCAACGAAAGCGAAGAGGATGAACGCATCTCTCCAGCGTTCATCAAAGCTGATGTTCAACGGGGTATAAAACTCGTCACCGACTTTGTATTGACAGTAGCGGCACGCGCTGGTGTCGGATGTGTTGTCGATATATCCGCCAACAGTGTCTGCGAATGATGATGCCCAGTCACCACAGGTCTGCCCAGATGGTGGATCGAATATTGCAAATTCATCGGGTTTGCAGCGAATAATAAGACCACTGCAGACACTTTAACTAACACCATTTAAAACTTTTAGAAAATACATACTGTAATTCCGTAGAAACCATGGCCGCGAGAGTTCGAGTGAACGGATCCAGCTGATAGATCCACGAGCGCCAGAACTTGACCATTGTAGGGTATGGTATAGTGACACCACAGAAAGTGGCAAGCACCAATCCAAGGAAAGGGTTGAATAAGACCGCAACCTATGAATAAATATGAATTAGTTTTTCACTCTGAAGATGCTTTCCTTTCTTACCTGCACACTAGGAGAGATCGCGGCAACCACTTGTCCGAGTGATACACCGAACAACATCATGAAAATGATGATGAGCAGCTGGAAACCAGTGCCATTGGTACCGGCACTGCCCTGGCCGAATCCCATTGGGTATACCTTCGTATGAAAATTTAGAATACGTACAAAAAAAAAAAAGAGATTAATCCTACCATGAGTGCCCAGTAGCATATACCGCAAAGAATGCTGTATGGAATTTCCCCGAGAAGTTGGCCTACTGCGAATACATAAGGAGAATAGATCCTGCTCGACGATTCTCGAATGAAAATTCCTGACCAAAACAAATTAGACACGGAAACATGATGATACAATGCTGCGCACTTCTATTCATGATAAACAGCGGTTCAATCTGGGCCATTACGAGAGCGGGAAGTACAACAACCCAGAATCTATACCATTTTAGTGCTATATGTGAAGATATAGACGTTGCACTCACATGCCAAAGACACGGAACTGAAGCTCTCGCACACTATGTCCAAGCTGCAAGAACGACAGCGATATAAAGAGCGAAATGAAACACGATACGAAAAGGCGAGTAAAAATATAGTCGGGCGATCTCCAAAGAGCGAGATTATTTCTCTGGACCACGATACGCAGCTGGTAGAGGAAACTCGTCGCGTCTAATTGAAAATGATTTAGCACATATTTCGAGTTAAGCAATATGGAATGCTCACAAGTGCTCATTTCTTTTTTATCGGCCTCTGGCTTGGCAAGTGCCTTCTGCTTGATAGCATCGATCTCGTCCTTCACGTGCTGGAACTCTGGAGAGTCTAACCATATATCCTTCCAGTCACGATCACCTACACGTGGGCTTACTCCAGCTCCAATGGCTTCTAGCATGTACTCCGCAGGGTTGACGTTTGAAGGGCATATGGCGCCATGACGAGCGAAGTAGTCACGGATAACGCGAGAGTCCTGTCCGATATCACCAAAGTACACAGTCTCTCCACCCCTCTCAAGAAGTAGCAGGCGGTCAAAACTTTCGAAAAGGAGAGACGAAGGTTGATGAATGGTACAGAGAATAGCCTGTCCCTGATCTGCCAATTTCCTCAAGAAACGAACCAGATTCCACGCGCTACATGCCACTGTTAACATACCCGTTCGTTATAGCGATTATATCTCATACCTTTGTGCATCAAGACCAGATGTTGGCTCGTCAAGGAAAAGCAAGAGCTCAGGTTTGCTGGCAAGCTCAACTCCAATGGTAAGTCGTTTACGAGCTTCAACTCCAAGGCTAAAGACTAGGGCCTCTGAAAGATCTTGCAATTCGAGGAGTTCAATCATCTCCTCCACGTATTGATCTTTCTCCTCTTGAGATATACTGGCTGGCTGACGAAGATATGCTGAGAAACGCATTGCCTCTCGGACTGTGGCCGTCCCTGCACGTAGCACAATTAGAAACTTTGATGACGAGTAGCTGGTTGACTATTTACCTTCATGAACATCCATTTGCTCAGCTGGACCGATCTTTAGTAATGCGCAAGACGTGTATATATTATTGTGAACACACCATATGCTGTCCCTCTCGCAAAGTCGGATGTTAGCGGTCGTCCCGCTACTAAAACATCGCCAGTGATGACACCGATATTTTTTCGTTGAGCGAGAACATCAAGGCAGGTAGTTTTTCCTGAGAAAATAATCAGTATCAGCCAATCTAGATAGATAAAGTGACCTACCCGCGCCACTAGCACCCATAAGAGCTGTCAGTGTACCAGGTTTCACGAAACCATATACATCGTGTAAAAGTCGTAACTGTCCCCCATTAGGGGCTGGAACATGATAATTGAGGCGTTCCCATGTGAAGGTCTTTTTGTCCTCCACATTGGCCTTGACCCTGTCGTAGCTATTAAGCTGTATTCACGCCCAAATAGTAGTTTAACTTACTTATCCTCGACTAGATGTACTTCACCCTTGGTTCTCGCTCTATCTTTTTCGGCTTTTCGTTGACGCAAGGCCGCATTACGCTCCTTCGATTCGTCGTCTTCTTTAGCGTAAATATTAATAGATAAATCGAAACCATATTGCTATAAAACTGAGTGAGTACCCTCTAGGCATATTAAAACTCAGGCTACTCACAGGATAAAATTCAAGAGCCAATATTTGCGTAAGCTGGAAAACCAAGACGAATCCAATCAAAACCAATAAGCAACGACGCCATAGATCGTTGACATTCAGTCCATATCCAGCTGACAGATAGGAGGTGCCACTGATGATATTGCTTCCACTCTCTGCGCCGAAAAGTGTACAAGCCTGATTAGGACCAACGTCGTCACTGTATATGCGTTAGTTATGGAATAGCGATTGAGTATACATTCACTTACGAATACTTTGTGAGACCAAATCCGTTACGAGGGACAATTGAATTGCCATCGCATGTAAACTATATAAAACGGGTTAGTACTTAAATATGGCTGACACCGTAAATTTATCAACACACCGAGATTCTCATAAATTCATTCTCCATGCAAGCTTGCCAGGCTGAGAACAAAATTTAGTGAAATTATACACAATAAGCGCATGACATATTCACCATAAGAGACAGGGTTGATATAATACTATTAAAAATAATCTCGGTAAATCACAATTCACAAAAATAAGAGATATTAACTTACAATCCAAAATAACCATCTCTTCATGCTTACCACAGGGATCATATATCCGGCATATTGAACACTGAAAGGAAAACAGTTGAATGACGCAGCTTTCGGAAACAGGCAGTTTATTACTCACAAATTGGGGATAAAGAAGACCGCAAGACGGAATGCAGAATCGAAGTTAACGCAAATGAGACCAAACGTGCGGAAGAATCCTTGCATCGATAAATAGGCCGTGTAGTTGAACAGATGATAGGTGAAGAAGGCACCAGCGGAGCGATGGAGGCCAGACATGAAGTAAACCACGATGTTGAAAACCAGCACTCGCACTGCTGAGAAGGGCAAATCGGCGAAAGTATTCGCCAATGCTATTGCGGATGGTCGATACATACTATAACTTGTCTATCGTAAAAATGAGCACGAGTATAATAAAAATAGAATATGATCGCACCTGTTTTCGTAGAATGGGCCTTCCGAGCATCTGTATGGGCATCTGCACATCCTTGTCAGCTGATACTTCTAGTGAGAAGGGATCTTATTTACCTCTCCAAAAGCGTCAAGACATGTTGTAAGTAAGGCGGCAAAGATTACACTGTATTAAAAATATGTAAGATCGGGGGTTTCGCAGAATACGCGGCTACATACCCTCCGCGAGTAAAAGCACCAGCTGAGGTCAGTGGCAGATTGAAGTAAGCTCCACCGATGACGATGGCCAGGAGCTATTTGCAAATACATGAGTCGCGGGAATGAATGACAATGAAAGCCACTCACAGTTGATAAGCTAAAACTAGTAATCAATTGGAATCTATCCTGTATCTTCATTTGGAACTGGCGGATTGTTAGTGCGCGAACCTGGCCTGTAAAACCAAGTGTGTACGGGCTCTTCTTCGATACACCTTTCTTCTTATCGGCTGTAACGGCTGCGCGGAAGGCCTCCTGGTCCGTCTTCTCCGTTTGCATGAAGGTTTTGTACTGTAAGCGGGTCTTATCCACAATTCGAGCTTGGGAAGAGGATAGATAGGCATTTTCAAGGGCTTGAGGAGTAGAAGGGGTGTCATCAGCTGAGCGTCCAGAGGCGAACTGACGTTCGTTAGGGTCCGTGCAGCCAGTAAGGTAATCAGCAGTGCTCTGACGAGGCAGGGAGTTATAACCAAGCTGTTCGAAATATGCACGGGCTTCAGAAGGTGGGCCATAGAAGACTTGATGTCCCTTGTCAAGCACCAGGACCTTATCGAACAAGTCATAAATGCCTTCGCCAGCTTGGTACCTGATAACGGATTTAGACTTTATATATAATTTTGTCAAGAAGAGATGCCTACAAAGTTACGAATGTCGTCTGACCGAGAACGTCGGTCATTACGCGTAAGCTTTTCACAAAGTCAAGAGCAGTTGAAGCGTCGAGTCCTCGAGTTGAGTTGTCCCAACATTGGACACGAGCACGCGTTGCCATCATCTCTGCGATGCTAACACGTTTGCGTTCGCCACCCGAGACTCCACGGACGAATTCGTCTCCAACAAGTGTCTGCTTCGTGTGCGCCATGTTCAGCATGCGGAGTAGCGTATCCTGAACTTCTTGGTCGAAATCCTTCCGCGAGATGCCTGGAAGACGACCATTCGGACCGGGTGTTTTTCTATGAAACGCGAAATGAATATCTTCAAAATACGGCATACTTAGAGCGCTGCATGCTTACGTAGATAGTGCAAAAGCTAGAGTTTGTGCGACTGTTAGGGTTGCGATGTGAATGTCATCTGGAAATCGGAGTAGAAGGTGAGGCTAACGGCGTTCCCACAGATTAAGATTTCATACCTTCTTGATTATAGACGACTTCGCCTTTGTAGTGCTTTGCCATTTCAGCAGCCTCAATACCGGCATAAAGAACCTCGCCAGAAACGTTGGCATAGCCTTCTCTCTGGTTGGCAATGGTCTTGAGGAACGTTGTGCAGCCAGAGCCAGGACATCCGAGGACAAGACACATTTCACGAGGCTTCAGAACGCCGGAAGACCTGAATCACGTTATTTAAATTGAGCCGATCTTTTTGCTGGAAATAGGTTACTTACTTGTGCAAAATAGTGCGAGTGGGAACTTCTTTCTTCGAAGGTAAGATAGACGAGAAAAGACTCCATGCCCAAAGAAAGGGGCCTAAACAAAATGAAAGCAGTGCGCCTACAGAATTTTAGTTACGATTATCAAAGAAAAAGAAAAAGACTGCAAACTAACCTCCAAAAGTGCCAACATAAATCTTTGGGAGAGCATAATGTTAATTTGCTTTCACGAAATCACTAGATAGCAAGATAATACCTTGCTGTCAAATCCACCCATAACATCGACCTTTAAATCCTCCCAGACGACGCCGACATGCTAATAGGCTCGTAGATTAGAAACACAAAACACCTACGAGTACATACAACACACCTTATGTTTAATGCCTGCGCTCTGGTTCGCGTCATTTGAGGAAGTGAGATAGTCACGTAGGTCAAAGCGGTCTGTGTGCTCCTTCTCTCCTTTCTCTAAATCCTTGGCTGTTGCAGTGGAGGCGCTCGAGTTCGATGGGGCTCCACCGACTTCTGAATGCCTTGTTAGTTGACGGGATAGGGCATTGAACTCTTCTTCAGCTTGAGTGATATCCACATGATGTCCTAATCCATCATTTGGGGGGTTGTTGCGTTCTTCAGCTCCCTTCTCGTTGTAGAGCGTCGCCGTATCGGTGGTATTTTCCGCCATGGTTGTGCTGACGAACCGATCGTGCTCAGAAAGACAGTGGGAGGAGGCAAGTCTTTATAAGAAAGCTAAAAACATTATAAATATACCTCATGGCCCATCTGGGATCTTTCCCATTAGGAAGTAGCTCCGATGAGTAAGATTTCTGTCACCAGGCCAAGACGTCAACAGCCGGATATTATTCGTTTTCACCGCCCTTCAATGTTGAAATGTTCATTGGCGTAAAACTCAAAGCTGCCTTCCAGGAAATGAAGAGCAGTTGCCCAACGAGCTTGGTGAATTACAGTATAGAAATGGATAGGTTGCAATTTTTTCCCCCTCACTTACAATCGGCATAAACACGCCTTAGCATGCTTCTTTTACACCACCTTTGTGCCCTGTCCATCTTCGTCAGCCATTGCAAAGTGGGTATTTGTCAGCCGGGGAATGTTTCACGACTTAGCGGGAGCCGCATCGAGTCACCTCTGGTCACCACCAGTCAACAGCTCAGGGCGTGTATCACGGAAGCGGCGTGGTCATACGCAAGCGTTGGCACTGATTCGCACTAACAGGTGGTCCAATGCCATCATTCGGCTTCGGGTGGGTTTCGCAGTTACAAGTTCTCCAGCAGTGGATCCTCGATGATGTTACGATACGGTTTTGACGAGGAATATACATGCATGGGGAGGATGTCAATTTGGTGGATAAGGATGATCGATGAGTCGAATTAAAAGTAACGCGACCGATCACCACGATCGCGTTCAAGTTACCGGGGGTCTTGCGCATATCCATCATCAATGGCCCACCGAGCCCCTTAACACACTGAAGAAATGCGTGGAATACGATACACATCACAAAGATAACTAGGATTCTTTCGTTATTATAGGATTGGATAGTAATAGGAACGATATATTTGTTTGAAACTACTGGCAGCAGAAAAGCTCGGAGGTAACTCGGGGATCGAGAGGCGAGGAGGCGAAGAGCGGAAATCAAACATTTCAAGCACAGATTCACAATCAGATCGAGTGGCAGATTCCATTCTCGGAATTGCTTCCGTTCCTTGCGCTCTCAGTTGCCTTGGCTCTGTTCACCTTAGGCTGCCCCACGTCTCTTCCACCTCCTTTTGAATCTCCCGAACATATACACCGACGATTTATAAACTAGTGGGCTCATACGATCACCGCCGTAGATCAGGCATATTGGCGTACTTTTCCGTTCCAGCCACCACATAATCTCAAAGATTTTAGTTATCCGATAACAACTTCGTCGTTCTTTATCTTTCGCGACGCTTATTCAGTTCGGAATGTTCTTCCTGACCTGCTCCAGGATTGGCGGAAACCTTTCGGCTACAGTTGACCAGTGATGTTGTTCTTTTCTCACAATGTTCACAGAAGCAGCATCAATGAAAGCGCACAGGCACGCGCCATAAATATCATCATACATCCCCTACCACAATAGCGCTGATGATGATGATGATTACTTTTGGCTGAGTCCATCGGACAACGTATAAATGTTTTAATTAGCCTTCATATTCCACGTATACTTCACAAGAAACCGTCCGGCCTGTCAGCTTCGACGTTCCGTGTGCTGATATCTCCGAACTTACCACTCAGTATATCAGGTACACGATCAAGAACGTAGTGCGGACGTAGGCGACCTTGATCTTCGAATGCCACGGCAGATCCTTTTCCATAGTCTTCAAGGCTTTGTCTATGCCATGTCAACTCTTTCTATAACTCTCATATGTCTGTAAAGACCGAAGAAAACTCTGACGATGCTCTGGTCTCACTCGTTTGACGTTCAGGCGACCTCAAATCTTTCAAATTACCGCAAGTTTACATTTTTGCTGTATGAACAGCATCTCCCGTCTATCAATGACTTGAATAGACAGTTCGCCCTGGGCATGCATCTCACGAAGTGTCAGACGGTACTTCTCGAAAGTTGAGCTTCCGAGGTCGAGGTCCCATCGATGCCCAGTCATCCGAAATCTTTCAAGTTTAAATACAAAGCAGCAGTGCTATCTCCCTTGTCCTCTTCTTTGGTCCCTCGCTGTACAGGATGATCTTTTCTCTGGCTGTTTGGTTGAACCTCGCTCTCCTCGTCTCTGCCTCGTCTACGGCAACAACAGCGTCCTCATCAGCATCGGCGAAAGCGTCTTCGTCAGCGTCGGTGCAAACCTCCTCGTCTGCGGCAGCGAAATCGACGTCGACTGCTCCGGCGGTCGGCACAAAATCCAAACGAGGTCTCGCATTCGCTGCAGGCGACACACCAGGCGATATCATCAATGCCAACCAGACCAAAAGCGATATCTCATGGCAATACAACTGGGCCAACCTCCCACCGGCATACCTCGCGACCTCGAACATCAAATATATACCTATGCAATGGGGTTCGGGGTTAATCGACCAATTTGCTGACGCTGTGAAAGCTCAAGGCGCCGATACGATCCTTGTGAGGCGATTGACTTTTGATATCCGTTAAACGAGGTTACTGAAACTTAATTGAAGGGTTTCAATGAGCCAGACTTCGTCAACGAGTCAAACATGAATGCAACGGATGCTGCACATCTGTGGATGCAATTCATTCAACCGCTCAAAGAACAAGGGATACGGCTCGGTGGTCCTGCCGTTACTGCTTCTCCCACAGGACGGCCATGGCTTGTCGAATTTTTCAATGCCTGTACAAACTGTACTATCGACTTCCTACCACTCCATTGGTGAGTTATTCTTAGAACCGTCTTATCACCACACCATATGCTTACAACTAGTGCCGACATAGGTACGGATCAGGCACGGAGGGCTTCTACAGTTACTTGTGGGACGTTCATGGACAGTTTCCGAACATGCCTATCTGGATCACAGAGTATGCCGAGACGTCAACCAATGATACAGGTCAGAACAGCGTGCTAGCCTTCATGTTTTGGATGACACTAATGATCGACGTATATAACAGTTGTGTTGGATTTCCTCAATCAGACAACGACATACTTGGACACCTTGGATTGGATCGAGCACTACGCTTGGTTCGGTTTTTTCGTGAGTTATCTCCTTTATGCTTACCGAGCGTTTATCCTTAATTGCAGCCCAACAGCGCCCACGCCCGGATATTCATTACAGTAAGCTATTCCGATCACGTTCGCCCTGCATGATATTAACGTATCTACTCGGTAGATCTTCTTCGTGATGACGGGGGTTTGAACGATTTGGGCGAACTGTACGTCGGGGCAAAGACGATCCACACTCAAATCGTACCGAGTGCTACTAATGGCTACAAAACCGTTAACGGGGCAGACAACCCTACCCAGGGTCTTGTCACCACGTATGCCGCCGCTGTTAATGCCGCAATGCGAGGATGGAACCTTGTCGGAGTGAACACTGTACTGTGCTTAGCGGTCGTTATAGCCAGTGGTGCCATTGGCGCAGTGTCCACTTTCTGGTAGGAGCGACGCACTCGCACCGTATTTGATGCGGGGTACCAGCAGTGAGAGCTTGGCTTGACCATCATAGACTAATTATACTATCGTTTCTCGGGCTATTTATGTTGCCGACATTCTTTTGGACTTTTGTATTTGCACTCTTTTAAATAGTCACTCTTTAGCACATGCATGTATCATTATTGTAGCGAGAGCTCTAATAGAATAATCCAGAACTCAGTGATACGTTAAGAATTTACAGAATTTAGGGCTCAGCCATACCAGGTCCCATGAATCGGCAGATTATGCGGCTCGGAGGCATATGAGAAGAACTTTCGAAGATAGGGGTCTTAAGGTTGTAGCCCGATCATTCAAGAGCAGCATGGCCAAACTTCAACACGTCGATTAACTTCGGGACTACTAGTGCTCATGCCGGAGCATACGTGGACAGCTACCAAAAGGCTCGAGGCTCGTCTGATTTTTGTGAGCACCGTGAATCATGGCACTCTACGTAATGCCAATCCCATCTCAAGTAATAATGAATAATCATTATTCGCCGAGTGAACGGGAAATGCATAATGGATTATGTAGACGTGGGTTTGCTGGTCAGCATTCATTACATAGTACGCAGTCAAACGAGCCCTTCTGCGTCGGAGACCACAGTAGGAAAGTATTGCGCGAGTAGCGGACTGTGTTCAGCACCGTTGATTCCCGCCAGCAATCCACATTGATACCGAAGAAATGAAATTTGAGCGCCGTTCAAGGATTCATGTTAAAAATAGATTCAACGTAAACAAATGCCTCGAAGACCGCATACTTATAGTGGTGTTTTTTGCTCGTTTCCTTGACTACGGACCCACCAACTGTAGTGCAGCGGTAAGAAGGGTGTTACAGACTTTCAGATACTATTCGGTAAGGCTGATGTTGGTCTGCCACACTGCTGGATCCTTTTTCCTGAAGTGGGGCTGATACGCAGGACTACTTAATTACTGCAGTATTTACTCCCCCTATTCTTGCGGACAGACTTAATCCAAGGACGTACAACAAGCTTGAGTTGTGGATATAGCCTGGCCACCGACGCGTTGTTTACGCGACATGGACGCGTTGCAATTAAAATAAGTGCGCTGCCCTGATGACAACTGTGAGAAGCAATGACTAATCTTTGCTCGGCGTTGCGGAGCCCAGCGAGGAGGATCAAACGCTCACTGTTGGGATTCACAACGACAATCAATTCCTCTCTTTTAGCCATGCTGGCACTCACAAGTCTGTCTTTCCTTGTACTAGCACATGGGGCACTCGCTCATGGAGGCCATGAACATTCTGGTCCTGCTACTGGTGAAACAATCCAACAATACGCCCAGCGACACGTAAGCGCATAGTAGTCCACAGGCGGAAGAGTATAATTGACCTTCGTACACATTAGATGTCTTCGGAGCACCATATGTAGTCTACAGCATTATTTTACTACGAATTGCAATCTCACAGCACTTCTCAAACAGAGATTCATTTGATACAAGAAGTTTCTTCCAGCTCCACGACTTGGACAGGTTTAGTGACTTCAAGCTGCATTATTTTTATTTCTTCTGAACCCAAGTATAGGAATGGTTTCTGGGATCGACCAGAGATTGAGGCCGTCTATGGAGTACACCATGTCTACTCACAAAAGAAGTCTAAGGTCCGTTATTTATCCAACATTATAAGTTTACTTCTCCCTTACATTCAATCCAGGACGACGTCGAACACCAAAAGAAGGCTGATCACATTGTTGACGCTGTTCTTCAACGCCTTGACCTCAACCACGATGGCAAGGTGACGCCTGAGGAGCTTGAAAAGGTCGGACTAGATGGTCTTCCCAACTTCGATGACATAGGTGCAGAGGGTCACCATTATGACGTTGAAAGCGGTGAGTTGCCATCATCTGAGGGGGAGAACGATGACCGCTTAATGCATTCTTCTCAGAGTTCTTTCTCCACCATGAAGGTCAGTCGTTCGACCAATTTTCACTGCATCTTAACTTAGCGCCTTCTGATACCTAGAGCAATTCCACTCCACACCTGAAACCCAAACTGATGAATCCTACAACCATCCGGAGGATCTTGAGCATTTCGCCCAGCACGAAGCCATCGAGCGCAAAGAAGCCGAACGGGAAGCCAAGTTCCAGGGGATCACGGTAGAAGAAGCTCTCAAGTCACACGAGTTTGTGGACGTCCCTCCTCCCCAAGAAAATGAACAGAAGCCCCTGGGAAGTATACCAGAAGGCACACCAGAGCATATACCAGGGGCTCCAGTCCCTGTAAACCCCCATGACGAACAGGTTGAGGTTCCACCACCTGTACAAGAGCCTCCCAAGCCCAAGTACACTAGGGTACCTCCTCCCGAGAAGCAAGACCCGAGTGTCAGGTTCAAGGGAGCCAAGTCAGAGGGTGAAAGGAAAGGTGAATGGGGAACTGGCAGTGGTGGTTTCAACCCACCTAAGGAGCCCAGTGACAAGATGAGGTGCGTTTGCCCTAACATTGTCACATGTAGCATGTTAACTGACCCGTAACCTTGTTTACAGGAAGAATTTGCCCTACAAGGTACTGTCATTTTTTTCACGTCATCGCAGTGGACTGAGTACTGATTCAGGAGCGAATGCAGTATAAATTCCGCCGCAACTGGGGAGACTTCTAGTCGATTGATGACTTACTGTCACTTCCCAGAGCGCAGCATGAGAACGTTCGCTGCTGGGTTTGTTTTACTTACATTATTACATTCAGTCGTTTCGGATCTGGAATTTGAGTCTGCTACAGACTCGCTGTACATCATACCCTTAATTTTTGTTTATGGAAGAGCAGGGTTTTGACTGTAAATCCATGAATAATATTAAGAGAATGTATGCGCGAAATTGAAGAAAATGTAGGTGATCGAATGAAATAAATAAATAGCAAAAAAGATCATCGTCCATCAAACATATCGTCCAGGATCCCCTTCTCTACCGCGTCACAGTCGATGTTGCCTCCACTCGCATACATGCTTTCGTATGAAGCTATGCTGACATTGGAGAAAAACGGCACCAGATCGCGTATGCTGTCGATCTGGCGCAAAGAATTCAACATCGGTCGACGCATCGACCGCTTGTCACTAAATGTCGATATATGCGTTGGGCTCGTGATGCTGCGCTGAGAGTCCTGAAGATCTGTTAATTTCTGAGACGTTACCAAGAGAAGAACAAAGCGTACAGCTATGGGAAGGCTTCCTGCAATTTCAGCCAGTTGATCCATCATGGCTTCAGGGAACCAATCATCTGGACGGTACACAGCGTCCACGGTGTCCGTGATGAACATCCATTGATGTCTATAGATATTGTTCGGGTCAAATGATGCCTTATATAACAATAACTGGTACTTACATTTGGAATTCTTCCGTTTGCAACGTCAAAAGTAGATCCAGACATTTGCAAGCGGCAAGCACAAGTTGTAGCTCCTCCGATCCGTCGGAAGGAATGGTAGTCATTACTTGCTCAAATATACGGTATAGCTCAGTTAAGAGCACCGGCCAGAAACTTGTCAAGTTATGTGGCGATAACCGACAGAGCAGCACCCGTATGCACAAAAAGACTTCGCTTTGAACGATAGGTGCAGTAACATTCCGAAGAATATCGACAAGCTTCTCTTGAATGGTGGGTAATAGTGTTAGGAAGTGGTTCTTATCGCCTGTGAATAACACGTAGGATAACCGTCGAACGTTCAAAGAACGAAGTAGCATTTCATATTCTCGGTTTGTGAATATGTTAGCCGATGGGGCCCCTGCAACTTTGCCTGATACAGACGTGGTTAGGAATATTTAACATAAATGAAGATCAACCATTTACCAAGAAGTTCTGGGAATGCAGTTTTATCTGAGTCAAACAGAACCCTGATAATTGTTAGCCATTTCTCCGCATCCTCTGGAAGGCAATTAAATAGCCTGTTGTCATTTAGCAAGTCGATCACAGGATTCTTCCACGCCTTTAGAGCCGCTGGTATTCGAGTCATATCTTGAATTATTGAAATAACAGTATTATCAACGTCCAAGGGTCTGGCGGGTTATGTGAGCTGCCTATATAACTACAAATAGTAAAATTTCCATACCTGGTTTTACTTCTCATGGCAGGATTGACAATGTAATAGACGACATTGGCACATGCAGAAGCAACCTTGTCATTGTCCACAAGGAACTTCCGTAAATTTGGAAGTGCGAATGACGCGACATAACTGCCGATCTGGAAGAAACACAACCATTAGTTCTGGACACTTCAGGAGATACAAAAGGATTTTACTTGTGCTATAAGCTCAGCGGATGCGGGTTTGGGAGTATCTAGAGCCGATGAAGTAGTGTTGCCATCGGGTTTCTCATCTTTCGTATCTTTATACACGTTAATTATCATTACATAAAAGCGTAAGAGAAGTCTTACCGCTGCGAGGAAGTGGAGAATCTCTTCCATTACTTACAAGAGATTCTTTGGTCGTTCGACGTATCCAAGAACCCCCATCAGCTGAGCGACCGACGAAGATGACGCATGAATCGAGTAGTTTCCCATAATTATCCTGTTCAACACGTCAGTTTTCAATATTTTACATTCACAAATATATTACCTGGAGCTCTTTCCGGATCCGTCGGTCCTCCATAGCTGTTGTTTGAGTGATCTTGTCAGCCAATACACCTAGACATCTTAATGCAGGGAAAGTTTGAGGTTTGAAGTCTCGAGTGCTGCCAACAATTTCTTTGACTAATTGCAAGTAACGATTCCAAACTTGTAGAGCCAACGGGCCCTCTAATCTCTGAAGATACTGTTCAAGGAAACGGAATAGCATAGCGTCCGTTCTATTTGAAGGTAAGACGAGGAGAAGCATATCAATAGATGTCACTTACAAATTGGGGTTGATGGCTCGACCTTTACTCTTCTCGGATACGCCTGATATGCGACAAGAAATGCTTTCACAGATCATATGAACGGCGTTCTGAGCACTAGAAAGAAGGACATCAACGAGTTCAAATGCTGCTTCAGGTGAATGAGCAGATATCTAACAGAACATGATAAGTTAGAGAATATACACAGTAAAGATACGCACGGGAAGCTGTCGGCTCCAGCACTCCACGATGGATTCAAACACTTCAGCAGAATGAACACGGAACAGATGTTCCAACACTCGACGACAGCGTTGTCGCGTGCGATTGAATATCATCGCAAGCGATTCATCCGTAGATAAGGAAGGCTTAGTATATGTCCATATTAGTGCAGCCCACATAGAATAGAGGACTCGAATTCCTTCATCTAGAGATCGATACCCAGGAGATCGGGCCTACGGACATGCCGAGTGAACAACCACAAAGAAAATACTGGTTGAATATCATTTACCGTCAACTGCTCTGCGTTGTTTTGAGTGGTATCAGAGCTAAACACGTTAGAAACATAACCAAGCAAGCCGCTAGACTCCGTGACTTTCTCCGCGTTAGAAGTTTCTTCCTCAGCCGAGCTGGCTTCCATAGTATGCGCAAGGCTGAGTAATACCATCCTCTCCAGCCCATTGAGCAACATGATTAGTTCAGCATCAGTCACAGATGTTGACACATCGTCAACATAATCCTGCCGCGGTGATGACGCACGAAGAAGGTCTCCGAGGGTAGAGAGTGTCTGTCGACATAAGCAATCGTTCAATGGCGCCACAACCGCTTGCAAAGCAGGTTGAAACTGCGGTACAGCCATAAGAATGAAATCTAGCCAGTGTTGTAATACAGGCCGGTTTGTCCTATTGGATATGCCGTCGACTAGAGTTTCGATCAAGAGGGGATTAACAGGATAACGAGTGGTCGATTCGGGGACGTGGCCGGTACCACTATCCACTGGACTGTCAGCAGTCTGTCGTGCAGATTCAATAACAGAAGTGGACACAGATATGAGTGAGTGGAGTAGATGCAGCAGCTTGTTCTGAAGATCGAGCCTGCTTGTGTGAATTGAGAAGTATAGCTTTCCGACGACGACGGCTTCGACACCCTCCACTGACACCATATCAACGTCTCCCCTTGCTACGATAACCTGCAGTAGCTCAACTGCTGTGGACTGAATGACAGCATTCAGTGGTTGCATCGAAGGAGCCCATGTATCTTTGGGCTCGGACTGTAGTAACCTGAAAAAAAGTCACATCAACCTCCTCAACCTTCATGACATCACATACCGGAGTAGAATCTCGACTAGCACATCGAGATAGCTAGCGTCTGGATCGGGGAGGCCACCTATGAGATATAGATGTTAGCGGCCTTTGAAATTTTATAATTTTCTCGTCATACCTGCTTCAACTCTCTGAACAAGCCCTGAATGATGCGACCGTCTAACTGGTGATGTTCGAGCCGTCTTTGCAAAGCCCTGTCCGCCAAAACGAATGATAGAAAGTAGTACGTCCAATAGATGATTAATATAACGTTGGTCAAATGGTCGTTCATAGCGGAACCCTTGAAGTTCACGTCCATTGACCTTCGTTATTGAGTGGGTTCTTAGGATGGAAGGGTCCATTAGCTCGTAAAGGATGGGATCGAGCACACTGTAGCATAAGTAGCTTAGTAAATATTGTTTCAGAGGGAAAATGACACTCTATACCGAAGATACGATTTCAAACTGCAACGCATCCAAGTTTCGCCTATTCGTCGTAGACCGGGATCCTCACTCTTCAAAGTGTCGAGTACGATCATCATAGGCACCTTGAATCTGAAACCAGGAAGCAAGTTATCCTCTACGGATGAACAGTATCAGTAGAGTATAAAAGTGGAAAAAGTTAACCGACCAGTCAGCCTCCATAACACTCCAAACGCTTCATATGCTTCATGAACATTGCGAGATTCAGGAGAGGTCATAGATTGTGCGAGTATCGATTCAACATGTGATCGCTTGGTCGATGCTTCCAGGGACCATATCAAGTTCACTGCCCGGACATGGTATGCTGCGTATTCAGGACGCAAGTATTGCAAAAGTTTTTTGACCATTTTGTATATGCTTGGTCGCTCGTCGATGATTAATCTTGGCTCCAGATTCCGACTCTTATCCAATGCGACAGCCAAGGTGATTACTCGATCGACTGTTGTGAATCTTGCGGACTGCGGGTTAAGACTTAGCATTTTCTGACAGTGGTAATATAAAAAAGCAAACCATACCTCATGTTCCAGACTCTCAAGTAACACTGATAGCCATTGAACAGGATCCCATGCAACCGAAACAGATATCTGAGGGGTAAGTCGTCCAACAAGTTTATCCATTAACACTAGTGATCCTGTCAATACTTCCCGCAATACAGCCGTGTTATTCGCAGGATCGGGGAGCATCTCGGCACATTTACTGCTCAATGACACTAATCCTTCGAATGATGATGCAAGAGGGATATTGAAGGACCCATCAGGATCAGCTGTGTCTTCAACCTTGGATATTTGAAAGAACGAGCAAGCAAAAACGTATGGTCTTTGAACCAACCGCGTAGCCTCTACCGATCTAGTGCTTTCAGGACGTTGAGTAAGACCAACAGACGGTATACGCTTGAGCATTTCTTCGAGGAGACCTAGAGTTTCTCGGACGGTTTGAGAAGCTGCTTTACTAGACTGGTTGTGGATTTGTAGCTGCAAGTCTTTCAAAATCCATTTTACATAGAAGATGGGATGATATAACTCACATCAAGAAGATCGACAATAGCTGCGAAGATGATAGGCAAGTGGATCGTTTGGACTTCATCATCCTGTGAGAACTTTTCCAGTATAAAGCGGACTAATAGGATTGCCTGTGGAAAAGACAGTTAGTACGAATAAGAAAGAGGGTATAGCATCCATCCACAAACCTTGTATTGTGTGCCATCTCCTGTTATTTCCGTGAAAACAGACGAGAGAAGGTATTTCCAGATTATTTGAGGTTCCACAGCTTCATAAAGCGTGCTAGCCGTCATAGTTAACTGTACAGGGCATTAGTCGGTATTCTGTTGTGGAGGGGATCTGTTCTCACATCTTCAGCTCCCTCCGCTGGGCTGTCCGTTAGTCGTTTAATAGACTTGAAAGCATCATACGCAAGAACTTCCGTTAGGGATGCACCGATTTCCCATTTATCCAACAATGATATAAAGATCTTGAAGGGTCGAGATTCAGCATAATCTCCAGAGGGAGACATCATTTCGTTCTATTAAATATATCAGAAACTTGTTGAATTGAACTTGGACGAAAACTCACTCTCAGAGTAGAACTTAGAAGATCAAGTGCATTCTGCTTCAGATATTCAATTTGATGATCACTCTTCTCCTCAGGACCCAATAACCAAGTGTATAGTCGCCGGTTCAAGGACAAATCACGTCGCAGAACAACACCAGTAGCAGCACGCATTAGAATGGCGCGGTCGTCCTTGTGAGCTTTGCGAATTGCGGGACTATCGACTCGCATGGTTTGGAGTAGAATGTCGAGAGCACTTCGACGAACAAGCAGATTCTCATCTTCGAGAGCAGCAGCAAATGCACGAATCATCAAGCCAATATCACGACCAACAATAGAGGTAATATCTACGGCAGCGTCAATTGTAAGCCAATAGAGAATTTAAATTATTCGCACCTTCCTCCCCGTTGAGAGGGGGTAGTCGGCGGGCGAGGTAGTTCAAAGACGTCCCTCGAGCAGATGGCGTGGTTAACATAACTAGCCATATGTTCTGGAAGAAGAACGAGAGCGATACTGTCCCTGATAATCTATCCAGAAGACTCACAACCTGCTTTAGTCAGTAATTATGCTATGCGAAAAGATACTGCCTCATACCTTCTCAAAGAACTCCCCGGTCTCCTCCTCTAGCCCAGGTAATAATGCGAGAATAAATGATTTCATAACTGGTCGTAATCCTGAAAGCAAAGGCAAATAGTGCGTGTCGTAAATATTCAGAAGCGTAGGCTAGAATTTAAATAAGCACTCTAGCCAATAGACATGCTATCGATAAATTTACCTTCACAGATGTAGCAGCATATTCGAAGAAGGGAAACAATCCCGATGACCATAGCGCTAAATCGCGTTTCAATCCCTCTGGCTGTATTGGATATCAGTTTATTATAAAGAATCTGGTCGTCAGAACGCACCCCTAGGACCGCAAGTATGTGTATATACACATCCAACGCACGCTGGTGTACTCCGGTTGGTAGCGCCGGATTCAGACATTGAGCAAGACGTTTTGCGACAATTAATTTACGTGGTATTTCCTTAAATTGCATATACGACTGGAAAGTCTATACACATAATCTATTAGGTGAAATGAATGTTATCGAAGTTAACATAAACGATGTACCTTCAGCAATTGCTTCAGAAACGCAATACAATCCGCCCACTCATGTACATTGTCGAATGAATTCAGACATTTCTCCACTTGCTGGACGTATTTCTTGTACTTTGGATCGGACGCGTACATCTGCGTCGCCACCGCTATCATTCCGCACAAGACGTAAGTTACAACAGTAGTTATATGGCACATTAGCTAGTAAGAGACCGACCACGTTCACTTGTTCGAGCCGTGATCCACGCTGAGCCCTTCTTGACGGATGTCCCTGCTCCTTCAACACCAGAAACCGCGGGCACGATGGCAGACATGCCGCTGGATGCACACCGTCTTCAATCTTGAAGATAGGTTCACGGTGGGTTGTGAAACGGAGAGAAATGGTTGAACAGCGAACAAATTCAAGCTTGCTATTTCCAGTCAATTGCCGACCACCAAGATGTGTGTCGTGCCTTGGTCACCGTGTGACTTCGTCACGTTTCTCTGACGTCCACCGCGGCCGCAGTGCAGTGTAAGATGTAACAGCGACGAAATATGCGAAGAATTACAACAGATATTATTCAAGTAAAAGCGTAGGACTATACATAAACAAAATGCGACTAGGTGCTGACTAAATGGTATAAATATCACTGAAGAAAAACGCCCTGTTCCTATGCCTCAGATGGGGGAGCCATCTCTGCATCCGCATCCACGGTAGCATCAGGAGACTCTGGAGCAAGAAGAACGCGCATCTTGGTAGGAACATGCACCTTGCTCGTAATGGGAATACCAGTGATACTCGTAGGAGTAGATATATCAGGACCAGTAGATCCAGAACGAGAAGGAGCGGCAGAAGCAGCGAGGGAGGAAGCCGCCTTCGAGCCTCTCCCCCTTCCTCTTCCTGTACCAACTGGAGCAGATATCGATGGCAGCTTGGGGAGAGTAATACCGCTCGCAGCTGCCTTCTCCTCTGCCGCTGCCCGAGCTGCAGCTGTAGCAGCAATGTCCGCGGAGTACTCTGACTCCTTGTCACCGACCCATGTGCGTGTAAACCACCTGCCTCCTGCAATACCGCGTATTTCACGATTGGCTGTTCGCCAGTGTCGTACTTTTTTGCCCTGTCTGTCGAGGGGCAAAGGAGGCGCGAAACCAGACGCGATTTTCGGTGGAGGCTGTACGGGGAATGGTTTTGAAGGGAGGGGATAGATAGGTATCGGGACGTTCTCGAGGCTCTCTGCGAGGGGTATATGTGAACCGTCTCCTGTATCTGCAGCGGCTCCTTCTGGCTCCGGAGACATGTCGAGATGCTGAGAGACTGGTGATGAGGGCGCTGTACCTGTGTAACCTGGAAATACAATCAATATTTGACATAGTTAATGGAAGAGTAAACTCACCCTCGCTCAGTATTGCAGCATCGTCCGCGATAATCAGAGGGGGGACGATAGCTTTTGGCCTACGGAAACAGTCAGAATTCATATGAAAGACATGACCCTAATAGAAGCCGTACTTTGCAACTGGCTTCGACTGCTTCACCTTGGGTGCTGTAGCAGGCTTGTGCGGGGAAACGGGAACAACGCTCTTTGGCTTCCTACCCCGCTTCGAAACAGTAACAGGTGCACTGATAGATTCAGCGGGTTCGCCAGCCACCTGGCTAAGATGCCCCGCAGCATCGATTTGCGGTCCTGAATCCTTGTGAGAACCCGACGGTGTAGCTGAAAACCATGAGATGGTAGGCGCAAGATTCGGCGCACCCGTTAATGGTTGAGAGACCTTTGATTTCCGCGGCTTCTTTACTTTTTCTTTCTCTTTCTCTGCACCCGTTTCGCTTTTGCGTGATTTCCGTTTGCCAGTAATGGGTTTTGGCTTCGCAGCATCAGAGGGGGGTAAGGCGGGTGGCGTTGGCTTCGGGATGTCGTCGTCATCATCGTCGATGAGCTGGTCCTCTTCTTCTTCTGGTTCATCGAAATCCTCCTCTGATGCGGCGTCGGGCCTGGGTTCGTTGCGCACTGGCCAAGGCTCTGGTGCCTTGAGCTTTGCCTTGCTGGCGGCCTTGATCTTGCGAGCAGTGGCGTTCTTGCGCTGAGGAGGGGGTGAGACCTCCTCGCGAAGAGTGGAAATTTGGGGTGCATCCATATTGACGTCGTCGTCCATGTCGTAGTCCTCGTCTATGGGACGGAAGGGATGTGAAGGAGGAAGGGGGTTTGCAACAGCGACCCAAGGGGACACGCGAAAGACAGAGTTTTGCAGTGACATCTCCACGGGTGTTTGCTTGTATTTCGTGACGCTGTCTGTGATTCAGAACACTGGAACAGTTCTGAGCGTTACTAGGGCTGTACGCCGAGTGAATATACCAGTCTCAGCGCGAAAGTGGCCGCAGAGTCGGATGGAAAAGTCAGAGTACGACGTTTGACAGCATCGAAGCTTTGTCGAAGCTCGGTATACGAGACAATCCGCGGATTCCAACATCGCCATATGCAGTCAGGGACGCTACTTGCTCCCTATGGACTTATACAAGAAAGCGCTAAAAGCCAAGTACACACAGCAAACGCAATAAACGTTTGTCTACCTTACGACCAACCATAGTCAAGCATAACGAAATATACACTCTGGAAGCAACAATAGCCTTTCTGATATCAATTCCTAATGCTCTCCTACATATACCTATAACTTTCTCAAGACGCCGTTGATTGCATTTAGTCTTCTCAACTCTATCCTAGTCTCTCCGAATCGCCCTCATATCCAGCCCATTTCCCCAGCTCATCATTAATATCCAACATACGCGTCTCGTAGAACATATGCGCGGTAGGCTTGATCTCTTCCCACCCCTGTATCCTCCCCTTCTCGTCGCGCTCCAGCTCGCCGCCCCAGACGCTCCATTTGTCCAGCTTCGTATTATGAGACGCGACAGGACACCCGCACTGCTTGCACCGTGAACGAATCTTCCATGGCTTGGTACTGACAGCATAGGTTTCTATGGTGGCTTCATGGGGCTCTGCGTGTGTCCACGAGAAGGCTGCGGCGGGAAAGTGAATCGTATGGATAAAGGCGCAAGCTAATGAATACAATCAGTACTAGTTAAAGCTTGATGAACGTCAAACTTACAATGAAGTCGTTGGCACAGTGTGCAATGGCAATACGCGCTGCGCAAGGGTTTCCCTGTAACTTGATAAGTCACTGCTCCACAGAAACAGCCTCCTCGATGTATGATATCTGCCGTAGACTCTGACATTCTCGTGGGAGCAGTAAAATATGCTGCCTGTGGTTAACAGGGGAGAGTAAATCAATGAGCAAAATCTTGTGCGAAATGAATCAGTCTGTCCGTGTAAGATGAAATCCGATAAGCAATAAGCTAGCTAACGTTTGAGTACTGATTACTAAACAGCCTTTCGAAGTCTATGCTAACCTCTCCGACTGATTCTCATACCCAGCCCACTTTCCCAAGTTGTCGTTGACATCAAGCATACGCGTGTCATAGAAAATATGAGCAGTGGGTTTGATCTCCTCCCACCCCTTTATCTTCCCGCTTTCCTCCCGCTCAAATTGCCCGCCCCAGACGCTCCATTTCTTCACTTCAGTATTATAGGATGAGACAGAACACCCGCAGTGTCTGCAACGGTAGCGTATCCAAGGTATTCCGTCGATAGTGAAGGTGTCTAATGCTGCTTCATGAGGCTCGGCGTGCGTCCATGAGAGGGAAGTGGCGCCTGGGAAATGCATCGAATGGATGAAGGCGCAAGCTATTGGAGGCAATAAATACAATAACGCATTCGATGCTATTATATGACTCACCCATTTGTTTCTGGCACCCCGTACAATGGCAATACGCACTGAGAATAGGTGTACCAGTAACTTGATACCCCACCGCGCCACAGATACAACCTCCTCGAACAACGACAGATGATGTACTTTCCGACATGGTTGAGTGTTGGGGTTAGTCGCGATACTTCAGTTCCAGTGGGTTGTAGACGATGTAGGTCACAGTGGAGTTCAAGAACACGCTATGAAGTCGCGTGTTAATTTATAATCGTTTTACCACGGGCCCGCGACCCCACCAGAGCGAGTTCGGTCGACCCGAAGACATTCTTGAGTGAAGTTAGACTTTGATTCTAGTAGTATACGGACAGTCAGCCAGTAGTGTAGCAGAGAACAAGAACGACGAGCAGGACGAAAAGAACGAACTTGCCCGAGCCGATGTTGTGATAATTGGTGCTTACATAATGACTTACCGAAATTCTCCGTGCCAACACCTCCGCCCATAACACTTTCTACTCTTCAAAAATCAGGTCCGTCGCAAATGCACTCTGCTCGCCGTCTGGACTAGCCATGCTCACTGTTCTCTGCCATAGGTCTGCCTGCACCCGACCCTAGACGTGTCCCAGGTTGAACGCGAAAAGGCATCACCATGGTCTCGTCAACAGTCAACGTACGCCCGCACGTCTCCCCCGCTCTTGCTGTCACCCGCTAATTCTCGTGTTTGTGTCCTCCTAGGTCGTCCGGTACTCCGCTCTTGTTTCAGGCATCGCATATGGCTGGTATCATCGCCGAACGCTGCAAGCAGCGCACACCCAGCACAAGGTGGAGCAGGCCGTGCATGACAGGGAACGGTTAGTCGCCGAGGCGAAGAAAGCATGGAAGACAAAGCAAGAAGCTGTAAATGATACCACTCGTGAGTGTCCCTTCTGTCCGGTGGCCGTCCACGTCGTCGTGTCACGTCTTGTACGCCGGTCTACCAACGTCCATACTAATTCCTTTATCTCTTAACTAGTCGTGACAGACCCAGAGGATCCCCAATTCGACCTAGAGAAGCTGATAGCAAAGTGGGAAAAGTCCTCATAATTATCTATCCTGCTTCGCATATTTGTCCATAGACTACTTTTGAACTCTCGAGAGTACTTTTTTCTCCGGATGGATTCAGGTCGTGTCTGAGTACATCGTATTGGGCTCGAAGCAGGGCCCAGCTAGCACATGCAGTCGTGTATTTAATCCCAATATTTCTTTCTATCAATGCAGTTCATAGACCGCTAGTTTAACTCGATTTCGTATATCTCGTTTGAAGCGCTGAATTTCGGACGACCTCACCTTTGTTTCCGTCTGAGAATCGTGAGAATACACTGAAGCGCGTCGCGTCAATTCTTGTCTTTTCCTTCAACCACCCTCAACTTGAACACTCCCTGTCTCTTTCTTTATTTGTTGTACTTCTACTCATTCTCCATACTCGAAAAATCTCATCGTACCGGTACTGAAGCCCGACAGCATGAAACCACAAATGGAGGAGGTCGAGGACGATCTTGCAGCTGAAGAGGAGAACAAACTGATAAACGAGGTATGCAGACGCGTTGAAGCACATTTTTCGCCTTTCTTACCACTAACTCCCCTTGTAGGAGTACAAAACATGGTCAGAACCAATGTTCTCGATCACAGTTGCCCTCTGACATGTATATGTGGCTCATTTCAACAGGAAGAAGAACGCACCATACCTCTACGACATGGTCATCACTCACGCACTCGATTGGCCAAGTCTGACATGTCAGTGGTTCCCAGACAAAGAGCAGTACGTTTCTTCCCTACCCTATCCACCCCTTCCACCGTCTCATCCACGCACCCAGAAACCCTAATAAACCCTACACAACCCACCGCCTCCTCCTCGGCACACACACCTCCGGACAAGCCCAAGACTACCTCCAAATCGCCACTGTCCAAATCCCCAAACGCGACCACCCCGCCACTGGTGCCGATAAGCTCGACCGCGCCGACTACGACGATGAGCGCGGTGAGCTCGGCGGACACACCATCCCCGCCACGCCGCGCATCCAGGTCATACAGAAGATCAACCATGCTGGCGAGGTCAATCGCGCGCGGTATATGCCTCAGAACCCTGATTTGATCGCGACAAAGGCGGTTACGGGAGAGGTGCTGGTGTTTGATAGGACGAAGCATTCGAGCGATCCTGACAAGTCGGGAGTGTGCAAGCCGGATATTAGGCTGGTTGGGCAGCATCGCGAGGGGTGAGTCGTGCTTCGTGTTTTGTTTGGATTTGGACTGATAGATATTGGTTTGAAAGTTACGGACTGGCTTGGAACCCTGTCAAGGCAGGCCATGTTCTAGGTGCTTCAGAGGATATGACAGTTTGCCACTGGTACGTCCGATGCTATCTTTGTTCTTTGCTTCCATATAACCCCAGTTTCTAGGGATGTCAACTCATATCAGAAAGGAAAGACTTCAATTGAACCTACGAACGTCTTCCGTGGTCATACCTCCGTCGTTGGCGTACGTGCCTTTTCACTCATCCTGAGGTACCATCACTTACGTTCTAATAGGATGTTGACTGGCACGCAACACAAGAAAATGTGTTCGCTAGTGTTGGAGACGATAAAATGCTTATGATGTACGTATTTGCCATTAACTATTGATTTAAGCCATTCTTATATTTTGTCTTTCTAGCTGGGATACTCGCTCACCGACGCAGCCCAAAATCCAAGTCCAAGCACACGACTCGGAAATCCTCTCGGTGGCATTCAGTCCTGCTACTGAACACCTTCTCGTCACTGGTAGTTCAGATAAGGTCTGTCCTCTGCTGTCTATCTTTCATAACAATAGCTCAACGCATGCCTTGTAGACCGTTGTTCTTCACGACATCCGTGCACCAACTAAGAAGTTACACACTTTTGAATCCCACACTGATGAGGTCCTTCACCTTGCTTGGTCACCACATAATCCTACCATCTTCGCGTCTGCCTCGAGTGATAGGCGCGTTAATATCTGGGATCTCTCTCTTATTGGACAAGAACAGACTCCTGATGATCAAGAGGATGGACCTCCGGAGCTGTTGTTCATTCACGGAGGTATGCCTGAGTATTCTGGGATGAAATGGCATTACTTACCCCAATTCATGATTTCCAGGTCACACAGCACGTCCTACTGACTTCTGCTGGGCCCCAGGAGAGTCAGAAAACTGGACTGCAGCTAGCGTCTCAGAAGACAATGTCGTCATGGTCTGGCAGCCGACCATGCGTGTCTGGGCAGGTGACGAGGTCAAAGTGGACGAGAAGGAGCTTGAGGGTGAGGCTATGGAAGGTGTTGAGACCACAGCTCCTGTTGCTGGAAGCTCTACTGAAAAGGACAAGGAAAAGAGTGCCAGCGGAGGTGGCCTCCGGAGTCAGAGCATGAGCGTCAGTGCGACGAGTGGGGATGATTGAGCTGTGAGTTCATAGATGGAGGAAATTGGTTCTTGGATTGCGTTTCTCTGCTCGATTCATTTGTTCTCGCACTGACATGTATATAGCGCGATACAAAACGCGACAGTTGATGGATAATGCTAATGAATGAATGAAAGAATAAGTAAGTGGTATAAGAGCTGGTGATACACAAATGCGACCGCGATGGGTCTCCTTTTCCTCATGCCTCTCCTTATGGAAGCTGCTCTCCTCCGCCCTGTTGATGATAATGTCCGCTCGTGACATACAGATCATAGGAATATGACCCTAACAAGTTCGAATAGCACTAGAGGATCCGCTCAGGCACGGTCGTTAATTAAGTGAAGTCGTGTAACGCACCTCCTCCAACTACGACGAATACAATTAAACCCAATGCCCACAAACCAACCGGGCTACGTTTGGCGAGTTTCTCTTGTCGTGAAGGATGTGTTGGGTTCTTGCCAGCACGGGCATCTTTCTGGAACTTCGCGTTCCGTTGGCGCATCTCGAACTCGGTGGGCTGTTCGCAATGCGTAAATTAGTTTCCGCTAAATTAAATAACGCAATATAAACCTACCATTTTGGCTTATAAATTGAATATGAAGGAGTGGAATGGTTTGGGGGTTTGGGTGTGTACAAGCTGAACAGAAATGCGAGGTGGATGGGATGTAAAGCAGGTCGAACGTGGCAGCTCGCGAATATCTCGGCGTTCGCGTGTCATGATCGGGATTTGCGCGTATTTGATTCCGCCGGCAGATCCAAGCGATACACAAACAAACTTCGCCTAAAATATCGATCTTTGCTTTCGCTTCAGATGGGCAAAGGAGGCAAAGGCTTGAAATCTGCTCTCCAGTCACAGCAATCCCGTTTCAAGGCCAAGGAAAAGGTCAAGCAGGCAGCTTTGGTAGCTGAGCAAAAGGCGAAGAAGAACGGGCTGAAAGGAAATAAGAATGCACCAGTAGCTGGACCATCTACATTGGTAAAGGGGAAAGGAAAAGCGAAAGCTTCTCTAGCGAGTTCTAGACGACCTACTATACCTTTTAAACCCACGGATAGGATTCTTCTCATAGGTGAAGGCAACTTTTCATTTGCACGCTCGCTGGTCGAAGACACTCCTTTGATTCTTCAATCCTTACCTCCTAAAAATATCACGGCTACAGCTTACGATAGCGAAGCCGAATGCTACGAAAAATACCCTGGTACTCAGGAGATTGTATCTCTTTTGAAGGAGAAGGGTGTGGAGGTACTTTTTAGTGTGGACGGAACGTGTTTAGAGAAGCATGCGTCACTGAAGGGAAAGAAGTGGGACCGTATAGTCTGGAACTTCCCTCATGCAGGCACGTTTCATTGTCCTTATGCCTCCACCAAAGCTAATCTATAAACATAGGGAAGGGAATTGCCGACCAGGATAGGAACATTCTTTCAAATCAAGTGCTGATCCTCGACTTCTTGCGTTCAGCTGCGAAGATTCTAAGACAGGGTCCTGTACCATCCGTCGTCGTACCACGGAAAAAGAAGAAATCAGCGGACGATGACGATGACGACGAAGAGGCTCCTCCTCCAGAGGACACTGGTATACCTACCTTTGATGAAAACGAAGATTATCAATTCTTCGTCCCAGACGATACCGTGAAACCGCGGGGAACTGTTTTGATTACCTTGCGGAATGTGGCACCGTATACGATATGGTGAGTATCTTTGCATCTCATAATGCGTCCATCTATCTGATCTTTGCTGTAGGGATGTACCACGGCTAGCGAAAAACCCACCGCCTTCGACCACAGGACATAAACCACCAAATCCTCGGTATACACTTTTACGTTCATTTGCCTTCCAGCGAGAAGCATGGAAAGGATACGAACACCGAATGACGAAAGGTGAGCGTGCGCATGGAACTGGCAAGACAGGCGAGGGCGGAGAGGATCGGACTTGGGAATTTTGTTTACGAGATGAACCTGTTGAAGCCGGTGATAGTGGGTACATTTTGAATGCGAACACGGTCACTCTTGGGTCTGGAAGACGGAAGTAGTAGCACTTCTTCCGATTTTACCATACCGGATTGAAACCTGTATTGTACATTACCGTTATAATGCAGGCTGAGTTTCGCCTTCATAGATTCACGAGCACGTCCTATGAGATTCCGAGAAGTAGAATAATATTAGTGGCGTAGTCTATGGTGCTGGTGGTGCGCCCGATCCCTGCTCCGTCTCCTCCAAACCTTTCTTCAGTCCCTCCAATGTCCTGGCCAACGTCCCTCCACTCGCTGCACTGAGTACTGCCGCAAGTTGCGTAGCAGGTGCACTCAGTAGTCCCACAATCTGTGCCCTTAACGTATCCAATGTCGGCAATTTCGACACCTGCTTCACGTTGTCTGGTAAGAACACCCTTCCCTCAATCAATGCTCCCATCAACTTCAGCTCCGGAATGTGAATCTGTCTCTGTCTCTTCATCCTCCTTCCGGGCTGTGCTGGATCAGCGTTCTTCGCTTCGAGCTCAGCCTTGATTTCAGCCTCAGTTTTTGGCGGGCGTGGCGGGACGCTACGGTCCATGGCGCGCAGAACCGCGTCCAATTGCAGTGGGTTGAATGTCCCCAGTGAAAGGACGGCAAAGCCCCCACTTTGTCCATCAATCATTTTCTCGACCTCCTCGATGTTTATGCCTGGCACGTCACGTAGAGCAGCGCCGAATATACTCGTCCGCACGACGGTAAGTGTAGGCTCGGGTGTGGGCGTTACTGGGACTGGTGACGCCAAAGACGGCTTCGTGGCGCGTTGCGACGCGGTGACAATGTCCATGCGAAGTTTTTGAAGCCTCTGGGCGGTAAATTCGTTGTGGTGGATGATGAGAAGGGGTGCGGTGTTATTGGACTCTAGCAGACGCATGTACCAGGCGTATTGGAATGCCTTTTTGTCTCTGAAGACGCGGGGCATGCGCTTCCCAGGAAGAGGTTTTGGAGGCTGCACGGAGATTGCATAGCTGCGAGATGAGGAGGGTATCCGGGACGAGAACCACGACGTCCAGCGACTTGAACCGGCCAGCATTTTGATTTCGACTAAGCCAGCTACAGACCAAAAATTAGGAACGCTTTCGGCGACAGACGTTATTGCCAAGCATGCACAAATAATTCGTAAATATGGCCGAAATTCCTTTAAGCTTTGTTCCTCACTGCTCCGTTCATTACATCCATTATAATCTTCGAGAAGTTCTCCCATTTCAGCAATGATCCCGTCTGGAAATGCTCTTCGATATGTGCCGGCACACGACGAGCACCTACAAAAGTGACTAGTCTATGTCCTCAACAGGATATCTATGTAGTGTACAACTATCGTTGAATACAGTATCACCGTCCAGATCTAATCTCTCCGAAATGCTTCAAAAATCTCCCCCAAATAGGCGTTCCCTCAATTTCACCTTTCGCTACTACCCACAGCACCCTCCCAACTCCGTCCTCCCAGCCAATGGGGCATGCTTGCCCCTCCCGTCCCACCATCTTCATCCACATGGAATCTGCACTCATGTACCCTGGATCCACTGAATTAATCGCGACTTTTCCGGAATGCCATGCAGGACCAGCTTCCGTCTCCGTTAACATATTTAATGCGGCCTTGGACATATTGGTGTGGACGTGATGGCCAGCCTTGGCGGAGTGGTTGGGTTCATCCTCTGGTAGACCTTCGCGCGAGGAGACATTGATGACATAACTGTACGGCTTCACCACTCCGGTGTTAGTAGCAGTTACGTCTGCAGAAAGCTTCGGACGACGCATCCAAGGAAGCAACTCGCGCAAGAGGATGAATGGGACAAAGGTGTTGACGCTGTGGGCTGAGATCACGTCTTCGTATGACACGCTAGAAATGGTCTGCGCCCAAGAGGATAACTCGGATTCCTTGGGGGATAATACTGGAGAGTCGGTGTTCTCGTTTTTTATCAGGCGTTGGGCTACTCTGCTACTAGTTTCTAGATAGTGCCCTACTTGGCCTCCTCGAACTTGCGGAGCATAAGCATTGTCGATCACTAGACCTCCATCTGCGTTCTTAGAAGCTGCGCCGTGCAGGAGAAGGGATTCACGTCGTATACCATCTTCTTCTTTAGATAGGGAATCTGTCAACGTTTGCGCAGCGTTGTTGATGAGGATATCCAGCTTCTTCGTGTCCCATGCCTCAAGACACTGCAAAACAGTCTCCACTAGCGAAAACATATCCTTCGCTGTACGAAATTCAGCACCAATAATCCGCAGATGCGATTTCCATTCAGCTGCATCCGGCTCCTTCAAGTAACGCTCCTCTGTATCCATAGGTACTGTGAAGTCGCGATTACTCTCACGCCACATCGCAGAAGACGAAGTGCAATGTGGAATCTTAGATTGACTCTTACGCTTGTTACAAGTGCCGCTTTGCTGTGGAGTTTGAGACTGGGAGGGAGTGTTGTTGCACTGGAAGCGACGTTGAACTCGCCACAGGGATTACAGAGGAACGGGTACAGTTTGTGAGCTGATAGGATGGTGAAACGGCGCATATAGCAATAAGTCTACTTCTGCTTCTCCGATATTGCCGTGCGTACCTCAGGACCAGTCGTCAGTTGGGAAGAGCAAGGTGAGATACCGTTGACCAGGAAAGTAAGCAATGGTTAATATATATCTGTGCCATCGCCTTCCTGCCACTATGACGCGAGGGCATCTTCAGACTTCTCCGAGAGGCATGGCAGGCCGGACTTCCTCTTTAACTAAAGAACAATGCAGTATCCTTAGTACAATGATAATAGCTCAGTGTGGTTTTGGAGAACTCATGCCTGAGTGAGCTGGGGAGAAGGGTGTAGGCGATTGCGCCTCTCTCGATGGGATATTCCCAGTTCGCAACTGTTCCGAAAAGAGCTTTTCCTGCGCCAATATCCAATGTGGTCTTTGTGGAATCGTGGATGTCTTCAGACTGCTATCATTGGTTAGAATATATCGCCGCTTTGGTGATTGTATCCATCGCTTGCCATATTCGACCTATGTTAACATCTCCCCCTTTGATTAACTGAGAGTCTCTCCCCGTATTTCATTGACCACTAAGTACAATCTGACTTATGTATACTGCTTCAATCCAATTTATTTCGCTACTTCTACAATTTCAGGTATTCCGCTGCGTGCCTGCTCAAATTCAATCGGGAGCGTCAAACTTCGATCCCGTGCACCCTGAATTTGCCAAAGACCGATATCCAAGCTATAGTAACTATTTGAGAAATTCTCCTCAGAATCAGTATTGCTCTCCTCGCCACTGTCTTTGTCATTATCCTTGTCACTACCCATACCATCTTCGTCGTTTTCAAAATGAGCCACCTTGAAACTGGTAGATTCCTCGGATATCTCCGCAAAACTCCATTCAAGTGGCTCTCGAGTATGCTCACGTGTAAACCATATTTTCAACAACTGGTAATCTGGCATCCGACCGTATTCAAGCGTGCGGCTATAATCCAGCAAATAGCCAAATTCGGGTGGAAAATCAGCGCAGAGTTCATCACCAGACACTGCTGCTTTTGCAGCGCGAATATGTTTCATCCTGGTTACTATTGGTTCCCGGTGGGAGCTAAAAGATCTCCAGGGGAGGTCGCCGTGTAAGAGAAAGAAAGCGATGTAGGCGAGGGATTCGAGGTCATCTCGTGGTGCAAGGTCTATAATGACCAACAAGTTAGAATTATATATGCACTTCAGCAAAACAGGGTTAACGACTCACCTATGCCGTCGTGTGCGTTGAGACTTGACCAGTACAGTGTTCCAACAAAACGCAATGATCCCTTCGATGGATCATATTTTCGGGGTCGACCAGGTTTGATATGGATACGCCGGGAGATACCAAAATCGATGAGCATGATCTTGGATGGGTCGGCCAGTGAGCAGAGTAGATTCTCGGGCTTGATATCGCGATGAACAAATCCATGTTTATGTACATGTTCCAAGGCGGAAAGCTGAGGAAAGTTTTAGCCTCGCCAATGAAGACTTCTCAGTGTAAACGGGGGGATAACGTGCACCATCTGTTCTATGACACTAACAACAGTTTTCACCGGTACGCGGCCAGTGGCGCACTCCTTGACGCTTGGGCCTAAGAGCTCCATTGCCAGGTATTCAAAGTGGGGCAGTTGTCCATAACCATATATCGCTGGGATTGCTGAATGTCCTTGAAGGAATTGGAGTACTGTGCTTTCGTACCGAAGGATAGTGCGCTTGACTTTCTGCGAAACACGCGATTTCTTGATTGCAGCTGTCCGTCCTGAGTTTGCTTCTATGGCTTGGTAAACAATACCCTGTAGTGGGTAATAGTGGTGTTAATGATAAAGAGAACGACACTATGATTGCAAAAATAACGGCTCACGTATCCACCAGACCCGAGAACGTTGCCTAGGCGGTACGACAGTGGTAGTATAGGCATGGCTGCGTTAGACAATAGAGAGTTGAAAGCTTCGTCGGACGTAGAGAAGTGGTACAGAGCAAGGGGCTACGGGAATATCTAAATTTTAAATATACTATGTCTAGATTACAGAGTTCCAAAAGGAGACTTTCGAATAACATTTTGATCTTGGAATTTGCCAAAATGCTTCTGACCTGGCGAGATAATTATGGACAAAGTAATAACAAATAGGACCAAACAGCTCGAATATGGCGACCGATACGGTGACGCGCTGATTACAGCTAAACGCAAAACCGTAGACCATGGTCAATTTTCCTGTGTGTGCGCCAATGTTTGTATAAACAACCATTTTAGGAAGTGTCGGGAGCCCTGAGCAGCAGGGCTGGGCTGCAGCAGAGAGCTTATTGCGTCATTGTGGTGCGCACCCAAATGCTAGTGCGGCTGTGCATTCTCTCTGAGGGCATCCAAACGGCCTTACTTTAGCACGTAGTACGCAGAGCTCAGTATGCCAAATGCATATTATATCTCGCCCGACTAGAAGAGGCTGGTTGTACTTATCCCAGCTGTCTTCCTCCTCTTCCTCTCCCTCCTCTTCGTCATCTTCCTCTCTACCATCAAATCTTGAGTCCAACATATGTGCGGTCATGGCACTCGCAATTTCCTCGGGTCGAAGTGGAAGCATATGAGCCATACCCAGGAGAAAGGCTGAACGTTGATAAGGGAGGTTGGGAGCGACCAGGTTGGTAGTGGATTCATCTTGCCGTTACTTGTTAGCTGTCATTTCCACACCTCTAGTCGTCCTTTTATCTTGCGGGGTATCGCGGCAAGGAAATCGATATCCAAGGGTCATAGGATTATACATTAATTATGACATCGTACGGTGAAGAGGAGGGACCAGAAAACGCACTGAGTGGATTGAGCCCGCCGCTTTAGGTCATCGCGCATAATTAGCCAAATCGGGATGTTTATACAAATATGGGCGCACACACAGGAAAACTAGCCACGGTCTACGGTTTTGCGTTTAGCTGTAAGTGCTTTCACCGCCAATTATTATTCGAATTGTATTGAATTGTACACGACCGCTTCCTTCCGTCCTCCAGTAGACCTGCTATACTCATCCCACTGCTTCGATCCGATCACTGACTGCCTTACGCTGAGGCTACTTGAACCCTCTGAACGCTCGCCACGCAGAGTTACTAGGACTATCTTCATTCCTCGCAACGGCGAGGCGACGGTGTAACCAGGACACCCCCATACTTCACCCCTCAATCATGGACTCGCCTCTCCGAACAAGGTCATCAAAGGCACCTCGAAAGGGTCGCTCTCCTACAAAAATTGCAAAACAAGGCACAGGCCTTATTCCTCGAGACAAGAGCAAGTCTTGCGCTGATGATAAAATCAAGAAGCGCATGTCTATGCGCTATGCCGAAATGATATCCAGTCCCACCGAACTCCAGCATGTCCCCGCTATGCCTAGTATCTCTGGAATATTACCCGCAGGACCTCGGGCAGCCGCGATGCTGCATGAGGGAGATGAGGGGGTAAGGGACAGTGAGGCGGCCAGGGATGAAGCAAAAGCTCTCGGCGATGACAAGAAGCTGTTAAGTTCTGACGATTTTGATGCGGACGCTTGTGAGTCGTGTACTACTGAATGATTTTGGTGGAGTTTAAAGCTCCTTTAGTTTTGAAGTTGGGGTTGGCAAATTCCACGGAGGCTGAGCTGCAATCACTTCAGCCATCATTGCAACACGTCAAAGAAGATACTGCATCAGAACTGCAACGGAGTGAGCTCAAAAAGTATGATTGATATCAGCACATTAGCAGGGCAGAATCTAACGCGTATTTATGATTAGTTATGCAAAGTTCGTTCTCATTTCCAAGGAGATTTCCGTGCTGGAGAACGAGATGCTTGAACTGAAGGAGTCGCTCTCCGACTACAAGTCCATGCCATCGGTACTTCACATCTTAGACCCAACCTCTATGTTCTCAGCGACAATGTCCACCTACAAGCGGTCCTCAGTGGTAAACCCCGGTATTCTCTATCTTAATCAGATGCACTCTCTACACGCAGCCATCGAAGGTGCAGCCAAGTTTGTACCAACAACACCCAGAAGACGTATCGTGGGCGAGATGGAAAGCGTTCTTAGCCTTGGTACTCGATACTAAAGATTCTCCAAGTATGACACCTTTCATTATACTTGTAGATTGAACTAAACGTTATTCAGCCACGACAAATGTGATCAAGCTCAGACACGGGAAGGAGGCTCATATATATCGAACAGAAATTGCTGCATATAAGAAAACGTTATTGGCCTAGTTCCAACAAGTTGCAGAAGAGCTGAGTGTAAAGAAACGAAAGGCACGCGAGGGCGAGCATGAGCGTAGAAAGAGTATGTGGCAGTCGTCAGCCCGATCTGTACCAGATCAGCCACGCGTTCAGCTGCGTCAACATCGACTTGGACACGCGACCGAACTTGTGGAAGCTGGAAATAACGCAACACCTTCAAAGTTGTATTGAACTCGTCATCTGTGAGCATCATATGTACTGGGATTTCTCCAGGATTGGGTTCGAGTTTCGCTATATGGTTTATGATGACGGACATGATACTATCGTAGCGCATTCGCGAGAATATTAGTGGAATGGAATCATCCTCGTTCATAGCGTGTGCAATGGGGTTGCTTTTCGATGGGAGGCAATGGACGAACAGGTTTGGGATACCGTCGTTGCGACATAAGGACTGGTCGTAGAGGCGTTTCGCGACTGTTGAAGGGGTATCGTTTTCGATGAAGTCCTGGCAGTCAGTGAGTGTTGTTAGAGGTGGGTACATGGTGGTTGGAGAATAAGAGATTGTAATGATCTGTTGGAATTGACGGGACATCTTACTGTGCTACATGCGAGTCAACCGTGACTTCAGACCTATGCGATAGCACATCCATATCTTAAATGCCTATAACTTGGCAAAGTTGAACTTTCACTCTTTCTTCCGCGCTACCATGACGGCGCCAATGCAAGGACTCGATGCCACTGCCAAAGACTTTTCTTCCCTCCCCACGAGGTCACCCATCGAATATTACGCGACCTCACTATCTCGTCCATCCTCAAAGTCATCTGTATCCACCGTTCTTCATACTTCGAAGCCTGCGTCGCGTCAGATCTGGCGTTTGGGAAGCTCTTTCCTCTAGATGTTCTTGAAAGGGTGAAGAAATACTACACGCTATACCATTCCATTCTCGAACGCCATTATAATTCATACTACTTACTTCAAGGACGGGAAATCGGCAAGGGACATAATAACCGCCCTCAAAATTCCCATTCTTCGAGCGTTCGAAGCTTATGAGTCTCATCGGCTGGTTCTCCAGAAGTTTTGCGATGCTGAAATTCCACATCGGAAGTACTGGGACATAGATGACATCGACAGCACCACTCAGTTGTACAATACTTTCTCAGGAGCGGACCGAGAGCTCAACAACCGGAAATCTACGCAGTTGACGCGTATGGCTGAGCTTATGAATAAAAATCCTGGGATGTTGAAGCTCGTTGGGGATGTATCACAGGAGAAGCGGCTGAATGAGCAACATGTCATCAACCACTTTCTCCAGTTGTCAAAAAAAGTCACATTACCAAAGATGGTTCAAGGGAAGGCATTTGCTAGCTATATTTTTGCACGAAAACGTTTTCCTCTTGTTCCCTATGACCAGTAAGCATCCTTCGTTTTTCATCATATACTGATCTGAATACTCATGACTTAATTAGATATCTGCGCATGATGCTGAAGGTCTTATACGCCTTTCCAGAGTACAAATACCCTGACGAGCTCACGCATGTTCTGGGCTCGATGGCATATGCTCGGATTCGTTCACAACTCTCCACATCGTTCAACTCTAGCGACAACACTGATGTCTACCTACGCACTCGATATACGCCATACTCCGATGACGCCGTGAACACAAGAGCTGGTAGAGCGCGTGGCCTAAAGCAACCTCAGTTTGACACCAAAGGAGCTTTGGATTTATTTGTTGAATACAACGACCGAATCACGCCTCACGACGAGCGGGAATTTGAGTGGCTCGAGAGCTTCATCAAAGTCTGCAGGTTCATGAGCGAGATGAAGGATGTCGAGTGGAAGGGCAAGCCAGGGGTTTCTGTCGCTGAATACTGGGAGGTGCATACGGCGGGATGACCCAAATGACAAGATGATTTTACAAGGACTGTGAATTGAAGACATCTCAGCTATATATATTTAATACTTGTAGGATACGTATGAATACGTGTATTGCGTTCTGAATGAAATGATTACTCTATTGTGTGGTGAACAACGGAAAGCAGACCCTAACTTCCAAGTGTGCAAAACGCGTGACAGACTGTGACGTTACTCGGAAGTCACACAGCTTTTGTCACGTCGTCTTGGAACTCTTCTCCATACTTCATACCCATTTCAACGAAATCTCCAAACCAGCATGTTGGTATTTCCGAATATGATAACATATGTGCACTTATAACTCTAAATACAGGGATGACGATGACGATTTTTTGTACGGTGGTTCCGTCGAGCCCCAGCCGAAACCAACATCCGGTAAGAATCTCAGTTGGAGAGCTACTTTGCTTCGTCGAGGGATTTCGTGTTCTATCGTTGTCATTGTTGTCTGCAATACCTAAATGACATGAATTATGACTTATATTTTGCCTTGTCAATGAATCATAGTGCCCCAGCCGTGAGTTTACTTGTCGCTGTTCCGCCAGCTATGAATAATGAACCATACGTGACTGTTGCTAGAATCTCGCTGGAGAAGATACAGACCGCGAACGATCTCGTGGCAAATCTTGAAAATGAAGCCGAGACTACGACGCCAACGCTGAAGCACCAAGAAGCTATGCGACAAGAGGAGGAAGAGGAAGAGGATGCGGGGGAGGATATGGGTGAGGAGAGTGAGGAAGAAGATGAAGATGTGCGTTCAGTTTCATATATTTGATATGCGTTTACACGCTGAAATAACGCTATGTAGGATATTGAATTCATCATGGAGCCGCAGGCGCGGTCTCTCGACTTTCGGTACGAATATTTCACCATGCTACGACCTTGAAATTCCAACAGACTTCCCCCCAGAAACCAAGCGAGTCGGCCGCCCACAAACCGAATACCCAGCTCATCCGTTCCAACACAACCTAAAGGTGCATATCTACACTGTCTATGTTGAAGCGATATTGACAATTCTATGCTACAGCACCTCAATCCTCACTACTGACCGAATACACGCCAATGCAGCGGGGAGGTATCCCACCTACTCAAGGCACACCACATCCGCCTGCTACTCCCTCTCAACAGCAACCTCCTGCTACTCCCTCTCAACAGCAACCTCCTGCTACTCCCTCTCAACAGCAACCTCCTGCTGCCCAACCCCAACCAACCGTCACATCCTCCTTAGCCACTTCACAACCTGCACCTACATCCGCCCCCACCGCCGCGTTTCCCCAAGAGCCTCCCAAGGATGATGGTATCGACACATCAAAGTTGCCTCCCGTTACTGCCCCACCCTCACACCCAGATATTGACCCTACGATTACTGGAATACTGGATGGACGCTCAATATTGGAGGTGGACTTGAGTGCCATGGGCGACAAGCCGTGGCGGAGACCTGGGTCGGATATCAGCGACTGGTTCAACTACGGCTTCGACGAGATTTCGTGGGAGGCGTATTGTTATCGGAGACGAGACCTAGGTGAATTGGCGAATGTGTTGAAGACGAATGTTGTCGTACGTCTTACTCTTCTCACTTCTCGAAAGCTGAAACTAATTTCGAAACCAGAACTTCGCCGGCATGCCAGAAGACCAGCTGAACAACCTCCCTCCAGAGGCCCGACAAATGGTCATGACTGGCACAATGGCCATGATGAACGGCGCGACGCCCAATCCCGCTATGATGCCCGGAGTGATGATGGATATGAGCATCATGGGGCCCATGGGCATGCCTATGGGTATGAACGGCGACATGGGCATGGGCGGACCTATGATGGGCATGCAGGATGGTGGACAGCAGCAGCAGGGCGTTGTACAAGGGAACGGGACACCCGAGCAGGGGAACGTAGGTATGATGCAGCAGGAATTCAATCCTGCGGTTGGAGGTGGGGGGATGATGAATATGGGTATGGGAGAGTATGGGATGCAGGTTCGTACTTTATTCCATCTTACGTAGAAATAAAACTGAGTAAAACTAAACCATGGTCTTGCAGGACCAAAATGCGATGGCCCAGCAGATGTACCAACCGATGGAAACACCTGTACAACCGCAGAGCGTCACCCCCGTACCCAGTGCGCCTGCCGCTGTCAGTGGTCGCGGTGGTACACCCGTTCCAGGTGGTTTTCGTGGACGAGGTATTGTAGCTCCTCGTGGACGCGGATTCGGTGGAAGAGGACGTGGTCGTGGCGGGTTATATGGCGCTGATGGTACATTCCCTTGTCTACTCTTCTTCTCTATCCCGCATACTAACTCAACTGAACTGCCAGCTCCACCACCCCCGGTACGCCCAGCCTCCCCACTCCCACCAGGCGTCCCCACAGGCCCGCGGAACCAGAACAAATACAAGGACCGTGATGGGAATGCCCCTGCTGTGGATGGACTAGATTATGGTGGTGGGGGTGCAGGAAGGAGAACGCCTAGTGGAGAACCAGAGGATCGGTCGAGTCGGTGAGTAATTCATTGGCAGAGTTTAAGGGCGGACGTTGACTTATAATGCAAATAGAAAACGGCGGAGTTCGCCTAGTCTGGATGAAGGGCAGGGGCGAAGCTCAAAACGTCGCTAGGGGACGATACGTTACTAACATATGAAGCGTCGTACGGATTGCCTTGGTTAATTGTTCGTGCCAACATCCTCTTCTCTATATATATCCATCATAGTATTGCGGTTTGTATCTGCGTATGTAATACAGTATGTATTTATCGCGATTTGAATACTATCTTATTCGAGTCAATTGAGGGAAGATTGCATTCAGCGTTCAGAGCAGTAATGGAGTAGAAAACAGAGGCGAGATTAAGGATAGACATGTAAGCAATTACATAGAGCCAGAATAGAAAATAAAAGTTAAATACAGTTCCACTTGAGATCCAATGGATAGTCTGAGCGTTTTAGGACCAGTGTTATAATGACGTGCGGCTCGACTATTAGTACCAAGTGCACCTCGACCGACCGTGTTAAGCAATACTTGCTTAGTATCAAGTTCCTTTCGCACCACCCCTTCCACCACCCGTTCTCTTCTTCCCTCCACGTCCCGTCCGTTTATTTCTCTTGCTCTTGCATGCCTCGCAGAACCAGCGTCCTTGAGGCGGGACTGCAAGTCCGATACACGTGAGATGGAACTACACCATGAAAAGACTATGATCAGCACTGGAAGCACACGAAAAGAACGCACAAATAATGACTCACCCATTCCCTCTCACAACTCGCTTCATCACACGCAATCATCTCCCCATAACTCACCCCATCACAGAAACAATACGTCCTGCCATCATCATTGTCCCCATCCCCGTCGCCTGCTTCCGTAGCAGCCCCGTCCGTGCCCGTGCCCCCTGCGCCGCCGCCAGATGCGATCCCCAGTGCGTTGGATGCAGCAGAGGCGGATACGGCAGAGTGTATTGACGTTGCACGCACAGGCATGCCGGGGCCTTCGAGCTGTTGTGGGAGGGGTGGAGTCCACGTCTCATTGGCCGCATGAAGTTGTTGGAGGTGGTCGTATTGGACTCCTGGTCCGGTGGGGAACGGCGCGGGGAGTGAAGGGTGTGCGGTCGACGCAGGGGGAACGTCGAACGCAGGTTGTGATTGTGCGTGCACGCTTCCTCCAGCTGCACTTCCATTCGCTCCTCCGCGTCGAGAGCTGCTTGATCCTTGGGAGTGCGAAGTGACGATTTGGTCGTGCGGGGAGGGGAAGGTTTCTGCTGCGAGTGGTGTGGGATTTCTGGCCGCGGCGTTGGCTCGTCGTTTGGCTGCAGCGCTGGCTGCGCCACCGCCTCGGGAGGAGTTCCCGCCCCGATTTGATTGGATAGGCGGGGGTTGGGGGTGGGAGGTGACGGAGACAACAGACTCGGAGGGAGAGACGGCGCGTTCGATTCTGGAGGCGTGGGAGAGGGTGAGTGAGGGAATGCGTAAGACTGAATGTAAGGCAAGGGCAAATAGAAAATACGCACTTTTTTCTTGCATTCGCGCGAGCACGCGAGGTCGTCTCTATTCTGTCCTTCTTCGGCGACTTGGTAACATCCACATCGTCGTCCCTCGGTACCCGTTTTCGCTTTGCGGGACTGGGCTCGGGATTGCTCGCCACCAATAGCGAGCCACTAAACCCACCCCTTCTTCTTCTACCCGGCTCGGCTAACACTGCGGGCATGAACGAGCGTGCAGCGACGTGTGGATAAACCGTCTTTCTATTAAGTGTCGTAATGTCGAAGTCAGGGATATGCTCGACCAACCCACGGAGATGGTTACTGTGCGCCTTGAGATTATCCGCCGCCTGACACGCAACTCGAATTTTATCCTCTCCGCCCAGCTTCAACCTACTTGCCTCCTCCGCGATATCATTCATGAGCCAGAGCTGGGTCTCATTGGAGGCGGTCCTGTCCTCGATCATTTGGGTAAGGGCGCGGACCTTGGAGGTGATAGTGAGCATGGAGGAGGAGAGGACGGCATCGAGCTCGCGGAGGTCGGCGAAGTTGCGGGAGAGGTCAATGGGGAGGGAGTCGAGGGTGTGTGTGTATTCGGAGAGGAGGGAGAGTGTATAGGCGGTGGAGATGGACGAAGAAGAGGACGCTACTGAGGACGGGCGCGGGGGAGCCATGACTGTTGGGGGCATGCGGAGATGGATGTGCTCAAAGTCGGGGCGGGAGTTGCGCAGAAGGATGAGCGTGGTGGTAGAGATGGTGAGTGCAGTGGCAGTCGGTGTGTGGCAGGGGAACAAGTCAAGGTCGTGCAAACTAGATCCCCCCGACCAGATCCAACCCAGCACTCAATTACCAAAATTGTCCCCGGCCCGGAAACGTACCGAATATTCTCACGGTTTACAAAGAGCCTCTCATCACCAACTTATAACTATTGAGCTCCGTCATCAAGCAAATTTCTACCAGTCAATTGTCAATTTTATGGATTGAAGGGATGGCTGTAAACACTCATATTTTACAGTATTCTCAAGCTATCATTACTGAATTAATTTCAAGAATAAAGAATAAAAGAATCAGCATATAGTTAAAGTTCCATTAGAAATAGCCACTGTAGTCATTTGAACTATCCTTTCTTCTCAAAGGGAGAAAGTATGAAGAACATATCTCAGAACAATTTTAATATTTCACCAAAACAATTTACAAAAACAATAATACTAAAATAGATAATTAGAAAAGATCCATTTGCTAAAACCAGTCCTGTAAGTCGATTGACTCAGGATAGACATTCTAGCAAAGAGGAGTGAAGAAAAGAGAATCCCCCGACGACGCAAGCCAGTAGTGCAGCGGCAAGGTCATCGCGTCCCGGTGTTGCAAGCAGAGCACCGAAAGCTGGGGCGGCAAAAATAAGATAACCAGAAATGAGGGCGGTGCCCTCATAATAGTGGTTAAACTATTAAGAACAGATACTACACTTGATCTAAGCCAAAAGGCCAGAGTGGTAAGGATTCAAAATGTCGCGCGCTGGTTTATATATCCCCGAAGTGCGCACGGACCAGCAGAGATATTTCACGCACAAGAGTTAGTAAAAGAGCTTGCACGTGAGCCAAACATTTGCTAATTGTATCAAGCACTCATTGCTTCCACTACGAAGGATTTCTACAGCGTGTAATCATCAGAAGTACGCGTCGATAGTGCTCCCAGGTGCCATATGCTTCAGCCTATTGTGATGGAGAATTATTGTTATGTCGTGTCACCTCGACATCAATCGCTGCACAGCATGATATGCTTCTCCACTTTCTCGACTTCGTTAATTATCATACAGGTTTTCGCACTCTCATGTCAAGCAGAAAATTCTCCGAATCCCATGGATAGATAATAAACAGTAATGAAACAATATGGATACAAGTTTTGGTTGCAGGTCTACGAGATAATAAAGTAATGGATGCGACATGCTATGAAAGATGCAGCGGTATGTGTGGGTGTGGGTGATGTGGTCAACACTGGCGATGCGATGAATGGTGTGCAGTCGAGACAATGGTGGATGGTAACGATGATGGTGGTGAAAACATGAACCGCGAATACATGAGACGACGGTGGTGATGCCAATGGGTATCCTTCTAACTCCTCTTTCTCTCCTGTCGATTAAGCTAGACGCATTAAACAACTCCTCTTCCAAATCTTCCTTGGAAAATCCTGGTCGCACCTCAACGGTGCGTGAGCATGACGATTCGTAAAATCGTAGACGAAGGCATGCAGCCTCTCTAGCTGTCAATACAACAACGGAAGCGCGTTATGCCCTGGCCTGTCTGGGTAGAGTTCCATCCCTCTCTCACTTGCGGGACACGTACTTCTTCAGTCCACTCTTGCTCTGAGATGGCTGGCTTCCATTGCGCTGCTGCGAGTTGGAATGAGAAGAGAAGGAAGAGTACATGTTATGGGTGTCGCGTGGGGATTGGTGGAAGGACGCAAATGCGTTGGGGGAGGTAGCGCCAGTAGGGAAGAAACCGAAAGTGGGCGAGGCGGGGGCGTTGTAGGAGTAAGTCGACATGTTTTCGTGAATGAGTTGTGGGGGGTGAATTAACGGGTTGGTATTGATGGATAGGATACCGAGGTTGTCGCAGGAGTATGAATAAGAATGCACAAAGTAATCGTCGTAGATGAAATTAACTTGAATGGATAAAAAAAGACGTCAAGAATATAGGTATGAGTGAAGTGGGGCACCAGGCTTGTAGACGCCTATGAATTCCGCACTATGATATAAGGCTCAGCGGGAGCGGGGTCTCGATCCGGGCGGATGTTTGCGAGCTGATTGTCTTTCGCTGCTTATTGTCTCTCGGATGCCGTCAATTTGTCAAGTCGTCGGTACGCGCCAGAACAATTGAATAACGTGGAAAATTGCGCCAGACAATGAGAGGGCGGTCGAGTTGTCGTCGGTGCGCGTCGGATGGCTTAATCTGGCTGCTGGGCAGTGATGAGGGTTTTTCCATTGTCCTCCTCATGGGATTATATATGCTCCTCTCATCGCGAAACCGCAGAACGAACAGAGTACAAGGCGATGACTATTTTTGGGCTTCGCCTTGTCTCGATAGGGAAGTGCAGTGGAGGGCGGCGCCTCGTGTTCACGGAAAGTGCCAATTGGACCTTGATCTTCTCGCAACTGCTTTTTTCGTCTTCAAACGATCGCACAAATATGGATAGCAATGACAACTGTGAGAACTGATTAGAGAGAGATACTTGAGCTAGATGGGGTTCACGAGAGCCTATAGCAGGCATCAGAAAGCTGAAATCGGAAGAAGGGACTTGTATATATATTTTCAAAGGCTGAGGAGAGTACAAGATTCTGTCATGTGCGGATTGTATTTCGATGGGAGAAGAAAGATCTCTTCATATAGAAGAACGAGGTAAAGAATCCGATAACTGAGTTGACGCAGGCTGGTTGAAGAAGCCCGGGCGAAGAAAGATCAATATGATGATTGCCTGAGGAGGCTGAAGGACAAGGGTCTTGAGGCGCTGGATGATTAGTGCAGTATATTTGGATACTTGGAATTGGAATAAGGTGGTATTCAGAATACGTATACATCCCCGACTTCATAGAGGAGGGTACTAAACACTTATCTCTCTGTCAATAGAGTTGCATGAACATGGAAATGTCACGTCTAGAACTGTACAGTATAATAATTTCCAAACATGTTTAGAACGCTCTCCATGGCTATCCGTCTCTATATACACGCCTATGTTTATCATTCAGTTCATATGCCTGGTATCATTGTACTTTACGTTAAGTAAGTAAGTTGCGCCACACCGTAGGTATATTTCCAAATTTCTCGTAATATTCAGAGACTGCTAACGTTTAAATGTCGGTAGCACCCATCAGCCGGGGTCGCTGAAAAAACAGCAACGCAAAGAAAATTCAAGTTCAGGTTCATTTATATAATCATAATATACGCCTATAGTACCACTAGGACCATCTTATACTCTCAGGTTTAACAAATGGGGAAGATGTCGGCGTTCAAGCTGATCTTGCCGAAGATAACAAAGCTCCACAGCTGATCATCGCATTCAAAAGCGTGTACATAGACGTTGACATCATCTCTGCGTGCACATTTGAGATTTAGAAGAGCATTGCGCTCACCGGTAATAGAGAGGTGCTGTTCACATCGTTGATACCAGCAAAATTGTTGGCAGCGAACACAAAGGCGGGGAGAGTAGTAGGAGCGAAGATGATCGACTTGATTATGTTAGAACTGTTGAGTACTGAAGAAACTACGCAAAAAAGCAAGATCTTTTTGTACTCCAGATATTTTCATGGTAAGATATCAGTAAGTCTCCGTCGGTCAAGTAAAGTCGCCCGGATATGCAGAGATATATATCCTGGAGGAGATATGGCTGCTCATATCGGGAAAAGCTCCGCCCCATAGCTGAACATCGATTTTTAAAGCGGGCAGGTGTGCCAAGACGGGGAGATATTCTGTCAGAATGTCGATATTACGTTGTATGAAACGGACATGCGAATGGGATACTGTCGTAATGCACACTTGACGAAAGTTGACTTGAAGGATGCGACTGTGTGTGCCATTGATGGAGACACGTGTAACTCAAAGCTATATGAGGAATCAAGTAGAATGGTTATGGATTGAACAGCCGCTGGATTTTCATTTGTTTTATTTTGATAGAGGTCGGGGATGGCAACATCCAACTTCGAGCTGGGTATAAACACCAGGAATTACAGTTGTTCTTCGCTTATATCCACATATAATGACTGCGATGCACGATTATGATGTTTGGAAGAACTTTGCCGAACATTTGTACTTTGACTCTTCATTTCTTGTCGACATGATGTTCCAAATTCGAATTAAAATACTAGGAGCAAAAAAATTACTCGTCCACAACCCCCAGAAGACTAAGAACGAAACTCCCAGGTTCTCCTCCTAGATTTAAAGTCTGTCTGCATCAGAAAACAAGCAAGGAGGAACGCCGGCTAGGGGTTAAATTTTTTGATTATACCAGCGATGTTCAAAATTTCAGTGCAGAGAGCCAGGCATTTATAGAGGCCATTCACGAACACCGCTGGCCAGTTCCAGAGTGAGACACTCGAAGACTTGATACCAATAAGTGCGATGGGCTTGCAAGTAAACCAATGATCATCGAGCGGGCGATATGTTCAATCGATCAGACCGACATTCACTGCTGCTAGTCTTGGTAAGCGCGAACAGCGTGACATAGAGTAGATAGACCGCTGATGCGCAGGAACAGGCGGTGCGTAGCAGCCTTTTGAAATGAATTGAGGAATTTCATGTAGACCCAGAAGCCACAGCTCAAATCGCAGGTATTCGAATCCTCCAAAGTTTTGGGCATTTACGAGTTGGCGAATAATGATAGCCACGGCAATGGTTTGTGACCGAGTGAAAACCACCCCCCTTTGTACGGATCCCACTTCCGTCTAATCACATGGCCACCTTATCTAGTCAAAGGTCAATATCGTCGAAGGAGCGAGGAAGAAGTGTAAGATGACGATGAATATCCGAAATTTCTGACGTGTTCGCGCCAATCGACGATGTCGAGCCAACATCTTGACTGGACCTGAGAGAAGTACCGTCAAATCCCATGGGCGCTGTGAAGGATCTTTCATGGGGAATGATCTTCGCATGCATCAAAGTGTCGAAATCGTCACCAGTAATTGATTTACACTGCTATCTATGATATCACCGCCTACAAGTCGTTTATCGCGGGTTGATGGGCCACTGCATCCTCCCCCGCATCGCCATCGATATCACTTTTGTTACGTCGTCGTTGTCGTTGTCGCAGTTCCCAAGAATATGTCATAGCTTCATAGGCACGTACCCTCTCAGCACACTTTCGCAAATCACAACGGAGAAGATGAGTTTGAAAATAAAATAGAAGATACCAAGGCACCGGCATACTTAGGCTAATCCTGATCGTGATCGGGGAGAGAACATCATCAGAAGAGGCAGGCACGCGGGGAATTCGGGAGTTTGTAAATACGATCTATCAGGATGACGTAGGGGCTATGTTGCCGTTTGGTAAGTGCGCTACACCTGCCTTCCGTCTCCTGAAAATTCAGAACGCGTCAGTCGTTAATAGCTTGAAGATCCAAGAATAGAGACAGATGATCCGTGTGCGTTGTCTCAGAGGTTAGATTTCATTTTAGCGTTCATTCATAATGCGCTGAGTTCCAATCGACACTCCGAGTTATTCATGGATGGGGAAGCTTAATAGTGCTTAACTCGGAGTCTCTCCGTGTATTTCGTTGATTACTAAGTACAATCCGACTTATCGATACTGCTACAATCCAAATTATTTCGTTACTTCTACAATTGCAGGCATACTGCTCAGGTGCGCCTGCTCTACTTGTTCAATCGGGAGCGTTAAATTTCGATCCCGTGCACCATGTAATTGCCAAAGGGAAATATCCCAGCTAAAGTAACTATCTGAGAAATTCTCCTCAGAATCAGTATTGCTCTCCTCATCAGTGTCTTCGTCACTGCTCTTGTCATTGCCCATACCACCTTCGTTATTTTCATCATGAGCCACCTTGAAGTTGGTAGGTTCCTCGGATATCTCCACAGAACTCCATCCAAGTGGCCCTTCAGTATCCTCACCTCGTCCATTCAGACCAGCAAAGCGTTTTCTCAAATCTTCGTAATCTGGCATTTGATCGTATTCAAGCCTGCGGCTGTAATCCAGCAAATAGCCAAATTCGGGTGGAAAACCAATGCCGAGTTCATCACCAGATGCTGCTGCTTTTGTAGCGTGAATGCGTTTCACTTTCATTTTTGTTGATTCCCGGTGGGAGCTAGAAGATCTCCAGGGGAGGTCGCCATGTAAGAGAAAGAAAGAGATGTAGGCAAGGGATTCGAGGTCATCTCGTGGTGCAAGGTCTAAATGATCAACAGGTTAGAACTATATGCACTTTAGCAAAGCATGGGTTAATGACTCGCCGATGCGGTTGTGCGAGTTGAGACTTGCCCAGTGGAGTGTTCCAACAATATGCTTTGATTCCTTCAATGGATCGTACTTTTTGGGTGGACCAGGTTTGATACGCAGGGATATACCAAAATCGATAAGCATGATCTTGGATGGGTCGGTCAGTGAGTACAGCAGATTCTCGGGCTTGATATCGCGATGAACAAATCCACATTTATGTACATGTTCCAAGGCAGAAAGCTAAGGCAAGTTCTATGCCAATGAAAACTTCTCAATGTAAAGGGACTGTAACACGCACCATCTGCTCCGTGACACTAACAACAGTTTTCACCGGTACGCGGCCAGTAGCGCATTCCTTGACACTCGGGCCTAAGAGCTCCATTGCCAGGTATTCAAAGTGGGGCAGTTGTCCATAGCCATATATCTCTGGGATTGCTGGATGACCTTGAAGAAGTTGGAGTACTGTGCTTTCATACCGAATGTTGGTGCGCTTGACTCTTTGTGAAACACGCGATTTCTTAACTGCAACTGTTCGTCCTGAGTTTGCTTCTGTGGCTTGGTAAACGCGGCTCTGTGTTGGGTAATGGTGGAGTTAATGATAAAGAGAAAAAGAGACTATGGTTGCAACCATCAATAAAGACTCACGTATCCACCAGACCCGAGAAATTTACCTAGGCGGTACGACAGTGGCAGTACTGTTGCAGTCATGGTGGCTTTAGACCATAGGGAGTTGAAAGTTTCGTTGGACGCAGAGAAGTGAACAATATATTGGATCACGTGCACAAATACGCGCTTCGCAAGGCTTCGCGTCAATCTTGCTTCTTGTGCACTAACACCACTATCCTGGCTTTGAGTCACTCTAGAAGCTCTTAGAACTGTTTATTTACCTCCTATGGCTTCTGGATTTAGAATGCCGGTGTTCCAAAAAGGTCAAGTTGCTGAAAGAACCATCTTACATCTACACTCTAACCCCTCATTCTCGCATTAGTACCCAATGTCCTTCACTTCAACTGTACTCAAAAGCATCATTGGTATCATCGTATATGTTGATGTGCATATCGATAAAGCTGATGCGGCTGACTCGAATTCCGGCAACTCCACCGCCACCACTGACTGCCTACTCTGAGGCTATTCTGAACCCTCTAAACTTTGCTCGCTACGCAGAGTAAGTATTAGTACTATCTTCACTCTGAGATGTGATTCGTGGATGCGGAGCTTAATGGTGCTGTTCAATCACGAGCTTAGGGAAATATCTCTGTTCAAGGAAAGGAAATTAAACGGTAATAGTTCTATACAAGATCTATTATTAGTATACTTATGCCAAGGTATATAGCATCATTTCTAGCATTCACATCTAGAATTTATAGGCCTGTGATGGAAGTGGTGTTAGCAAGTAGTACTGCAAGTAGATTTAAAAAGTAAGATATATAACTTAAAGAAAGAAGTGAGGTTTTGGGGTGGGAGTAGGACGTACGTTTGGGAACGATTATATGCAAACACACGCGTAAAAACAACTCCTGCTTTCAAATTTTATTTACATACACAAAGACCTCAAGAACGTCGCAATTGGTTGAGTCGCATGGTGAACTGTGAGATGGAGAATCGCTCAGTGTAGGTTTGGAGAACTCCTGCCTGAGGGAGCTCAGCATTTGCGACTGTTCTGGAAAGAACTTTTCCTGCGTCGGTACCCGATGGGGCCTTTATGGATGTCTTCAGACTGCTGGCATTAGTTAGAATATAATTACATGTCACTTTGGTGATTGTATCAAGTACCCATCGCTTGTCGCATTCGACACATAATCAAGATCTCTCAGGCCATGCTGCTCCTTTGATTAACTGAGAGTTCCTCTGTGTATTTCGCTGACTACTAAGTACAATCCGACTTACCGATGCTGCAATCCAAATTATTTCGTTACTTCTACAATTTCAGGTATACTGCTCAGGTGCGCCTGCTCTACTTGTTCAATCGGGAGCGTCAAATTTCGATCTCGTGCACCATGTATTTCCCAAAGACCAATATCCAAGCTATAGTAACTATTTGAGAAATTCTCCTCAGAATCAGTATTTCTCTCCTCGTTGCTGTCCTTGTTCCTGTCCTCGCCACTGCCCATACCATCTTCATCGTCTTCATCATGAGCCACCTTAAAACTGGTTGGTTCCTGGGATATCTCCGCAGAACTCCATTCAAGTGGCCCTCCAGTATCCTCACCTCGTCCATTCAGACCAGCAAAACGTTTTCTCAAATCCTCGTAATCTGGAATCCCATCGTATTCAAGCCTGCGGCTGTAATCCAGCAAATAGCCAAATTCGGGTGGAAAATCAACGCCGAGTTCATCACTAGATATTGCTGCTTTTGCAGCGCGAATACGTTTCATCCTGGTTTTAATTAGTTCACGGTTAGAGCTAGAAATTCTCCAGGGGAGGTCGCCGTGTAAGAGAAAGAAAGCGATGTAGGCGAGGGACTCGAGGTCATCTCGTGGTGCAAGGTCTGTAATAACCAATAGGTTAGAAATATATGTACTTCTGAAATACAGGGGTTAATGACTCGCCGATGCCGTTGTGCGAGTTGAGACTTGCCCAATGGAGTGTTCCAACAAATAAAATGCGTTTTGATTCCTTCAATGGATTGTGCTTTTGGGGTGGACTAGATTTGATACGCAGGGAGATACCAAAATCGATAAGCATAATCTTGGATGGATCGGTCAGTGAGCAGAGCAGATTCTCGGGCTTGACATCGCGATGAACAAATCCACATTTATGTACATGTTCCAAGGCGGAAAGCTAAGACAAGTTTTAGCCATGCCAATGACGTCTTCTCAGTGTAAAGGGACTATAACACTCACCGTCTGTTCTGTGACACTAATAACGGTTTTCACCGGCACGCGACCAGCTGCGCACTCCTTGACACTCGGGCCTAAGAGTTCCATTGCCAGATATTCAAAGTGGGGCAGTTGTCCATAGCCATATACCTCTGGGATTGCTGGATGACCTTGAAGGAGTTGGATTACTGTGCTTTCGTACCGAAGAATGGGGCGCTTGACCTTTTGCGAAACGCGTGATTTTTTGACTGCAACTGTTCGTCCTGAGTTTTCTTCTATAGCTTGGTAAACAAGGCTCTGTGATGGGTAATCAGGTGGGGTTAATGATAAAGATAAAAGAGATTATGATTGCAACCAGCAATAACGACTTACGTATCCACCACACCCGAGATATTCGCCTAGGCGGTACGACAGTGGTACAGTCATGGTGACTTTAGATGACAGAGAGTTGAAAGTTTTGTCGGATGTAGAGAAGTGGTACAGAAGAACTGTGAAGTATGCTAGCGATAGCGAGTTGCAGATGCGTCGCTGTTCAAGTTTTACAGACTAGAGGCGTCGATATTCCCATTACTATACTACGGAGGTGAAGCTCTTCCAAACCTCACTTGACAAACCGGGTGGATGTCTCAAAACATCATCTGCGGTGAGTCACATAGTGCCACCAAAAAAAAAAGATATTCTCGTTACTTAACTGCCCATTTGGTATAATCCACAGTGCACATAGACCGAATGGAAGACACAAGACGAACTCGCGAACAGATGGGGCCAATGGAGATCATGAGCTGGTTGACCTGTGTCTAAATTATGACTATATTGAATCACGTGCACAAGTGTAAATATGTACGCGCTTCGCGGCAATCTTGCTTCTTGTTCACTAACCCCACTATCCTGGCGTTGAGTCATCTAGAAGCTCTTAGAACTGTTTTATTCCCCCCCTGCTGCTTCTGGATTCAGAATGCCGATGCTTTGATCCGCTACTGATTGCCTCTCTGAACCCTCTGAGCACTTGCCACGCAGAGTACTAGCACTACCTTCACTACGAGTTATTCGTGGATTGGGAAGCTTAATGGCGTTGTTCAAACACGAGCTTAGGGTAATACCTCTGTTCAAGGAAAGGGAAAAGATCAAACTTTAATAGATCTATATTGGTATACATGCAAGGTATAGAGCATCATATCTAGCATCCACATTTAGAATTTATAGACCTATGACGGAAGTGGTGTTAGCGAGCGGTACCGCGAGTGGATCCAAAAGGTAAAATGTATAAAAAGAAAGAAGTGAGGTTTTGGGGTGGGAGATAGAGGATGGGCGTTTCGGTCAGGATGGAAGGTCGAACGGGAGAAGGATAGAGAAGAGGCTGGAGCGTTGCCGAAAACCAAGGGCAAGAAGCAACTTTGAAGAATGGAAATGAAGTGCAGGAAGACACGAAAGATAGGAAAGAAGGAAGAAAGGCAAAAAAACGTACCTGATCCTCAGAGTATCCGAGTTCCTTGAGGATACCTCCGAGTTCGCCTTGCTTCATGCCTGCCTTCTTTCCCGCGACGGCAGCAACTTGGCCCGGGGGACCTGTGGTTCGGATTACCATAAGTATGCGGCCAGGAGTACCAAGAAAGGTGGATACATACCGCATACGAAGATCTTAATCTTCTCCTTGAGGTCAGCAGGCCCGACGTTCTTCTTGATCACATCGGGGGAGATATATCCAACGGGTCCTACAATAAACGATTCACAACTCAGTACCACCGCCCCTATGTATGTTGAATAACTTACCAGTCCACTCCTTGCTCGGCTGGTCAACAAGGTACACCACATCCAAGTTATTCGGGAACTTCTTCTTGAGCGCATCGAACTCCTCACGAAGGAGGATATCTTTTTCGGTTACGTTTGAGAAAAGGAGCTTGAACTTCGTAGTGTTGGATTTGTCTGCGAGGGCGTGCGTGAGGATTTGGTATAGGGGGGTGCTGTTGGTGATTATGAATACGGAGATAGGATGAGGTGATTAGTGAGTAATTTGGTTAGGAAAATGACGTGATAGGACTCTTACATTCCGCTGCCTCCACCGATGAGGGCGACTTCCTCGAATTCGTTCGCTATGTTGCGGGTTAGTTGCGGTTTTCGAGGGATGACGAGCGGCATACCCTTGTAAGGGAATTTCTCAATGGGACCTTTGATAGCGAGGGTATCACCCTCCTATGTAGACGCTTAGTAAGGAAGAAAACGGCGTGGGTACGCAACTCTGTACCTTAAGAGTGTGGATATGCTTCGAGGCGTTTCCACTATCGTAGCGTTTGACGAGGAGGGCGAGCTCACCCTTCTTGTCGGAGGGGGATATGGGGGTATAAGGTCGGATGATAGGCTTGCCCTTTGCGTCCTTGAGAGCCTCGAGGTCGGAAGACTTGACGATGAGGCAGGAGGCCACGGGGATGAGGGAGGCTTCGTTATTAGGGAGCTCGAACACAAATCTGTTGGAATGAGGCGGTTTAAACGCGTGAACAAGCAATGGAAAGAGCAGGAACATACGTCGAGGTGTTGTGGTTGTAAGGAATGACCTTCTTCAGCTTAAAGTCGACAAAGTTCTCGGGATCGAGGGGGCTCTTCTCCTGCTTGGGCTCGACTGCCGCAGCAATGGTAGGGGCTTTCTCCAAGTAATAGTATGCGCCCATGCCGGCGACACCTGCGCCGAGGAAATAGAAAGGGAGGTTGGAGGGCTTTTTGGCGGCAGGGGGCGCAGTGGAGGCATAGCGACGGGAAGCACCTGCCGCCTGTGAAGGAGTTAGCGGAGGACACGAGGATGAGGGGGGAGCTCACAAATGAACGGGCAGAAGCAGCAACTCTGAGGAATGACATGACGAGTGTTAAGTCAACGTGAGCCGCGCAGTCAACTCAACTTTTGCGATAATTTCCGGCACGAGGCGTAACTGATCCATTGCGTCATACCAAGCTCACACTCTCAGTCTCTATTCAACGAGAAAATTGCACCGTAAATACTCGTTATAATATTACTCCTAGTATACTCTCAGCACACTCCTATAGTTAGCACTTACCCGTAGATACATCGCAAAATACAGAACGCAAAGCGTGACTCGGTTCCTGAAAATTTGAGTTGTTTGGACGTAGATTTGTGGGTGCAAGACAAAGAAGACGGAACATCCTATTTCTGATCACAGGCGAATCTGCGCTTTTCCCAAATCCTCAAAAGCCCTTCCGTTTATACCACCATCTGCACTCCCCTTCGCCCTCCCCTCCCGACTCCCACTGCTCTTCCTCTTCTGCTCCACTCCTCGCCGGCATAACTCCTATGTCGTTTGTCAAGCTTAGCATCTTCGGGACTTCCTTCGAGGTGCGCCATCCCCCGTCCTCCTCCTCATCCTCATACTCATCCCAATCTCGTTTCTCCTCGCTCTAGGTCACCACGCGATATGTCGATCTCCAGCCCGTTGGAATGGGTAAGTACCGCCGTCGTCTACATCCCGCCTGCTATCGTACTGACCCTCTGATCCAGGCGCCTTTGGTCTCGTCTGGTGAGTCTCTTGCGGCGATTAGACACTCTGCGGTAGTTCTGACAGGATCGGGCATTGGGATGGGTTAGCTCGGCGAAGGATCAATTGACAGGGGCCTCCGTCGCGATCAAGAAGATCATGAAGCCATTCAGTACACCAGTCCTCTCCAAGAGGACGTATCGTGAACTCAAGCTCCTCAAGCACATCCAGCATGAAAATGTGTGTTTGCAATTCTTTCACTTGCCAATCTTGCGAAATCGCTAATCATGATTGTGCATGCGCAGATCATTAGTCTCAGCGACGTCTTCATTTCTCCTCTGGAGGATCTGTAAGTCCACCCTCCACACTCTCTTATCGCATTTCGTAACTGTGAGTATAAAGATACTTTGTTACTGAGCTACTCGGAACGGATCTCCACCGTCTGCTCACATCTCGACCGCTGGAGAAGCAGTTCATTCAGTACTTCCTATACCAAATTCTGGTGGGTTTATTTTCCTCTCCTCCTTTACGACAAACTGACGTCGTATCCCTGCATGCAGCGTGGCCTCAAATATGTGCACTCTGCCGGCGTCGTGCATCGCGATCTCGTATGCATATTCTTCTGTGGGGCCCTTGTGACTAGTACAAACTGACATGTGTACAGAAACCGAGCAACATTCTCGTCAACGAGAACTGCGACTTGAAGGTGCGTTATCCTCTCCCTTTCGCAAGCGCTCTCCTCAAACTACCTATTCCCGTAGATCTGCGACTTTGGACTTGCCCGCATCCAGGACCCCCAGATGACGGGCTACGTGTCGACCAGATATTACCGTGCACCGGAGATCATGCTGACTTGGCAGAAGTATGACGTCGCCGTTGATATCTGGAGTACAGGGTGTATTTTCGCAGAAATGCTCGAAGGCAAACCGCTCTTCCCAGGGAAAGATCGTACGTACTCTACGTCATTTTTAATTTCCTTTTTACCCTGAGTTGAGCGCCCACGTTCAAAATACTCAATTCTTTTGTGTTTTTTTTTCTGTGTCGCTGCCTCTTTCGAATGCTTATTTTCAATTCGCTTCTTCCCGGCTGGTGCTAACTCCGATTTTTCACCAGACGTTAATCAGTTTTCGATCATCACTGAATTATTAGGCACACCTCCCGATGATGTCATCGAGACCATTTGCAGCGAAAATGTAATGTCGCCCTTCCCCCTGATTCCCATCGATAACGTCATTTACCGATGAACTTGACATATCTTGTAGACTCTGAGATTCGTGCAAAGCTTGCCCAAGCGTGAACGTGTGCCCTTCAGCCAGAAGCTACGTACCGCGGACGCCGATGGTATGTCACAATCATCAGCCTTTGGGCACGTTGAAAGGTGAATTGACGTGGCGGTTCACAGCGATCGACCTCCTTGAGAAGATGCTCGTCTTTGACCCACGCAAACGGATAGACGCCACCCAGTCTCTAGAACATGAATACGTCGCACCATATCATGATCCCACAGACGAGCCCATCGCTGAGGAGAAGTTCGATTGGAGTTTCAACGATGCTGACCTCCCAGTGGACACGTGGAAGGTCATGATGTACAGCGAGATCTTGGGTGGGTATTACCACTACCAACATTCGTGTCACTCGCTCATTCATATACTTGCAGATTTCCACCAAGTAGGCGAAGCAACGACCTCAGCAGCCGGTGTCCCCGAAGGCGCGCTTGCAGGTCCCGAAAACGGTGGTCTCCCATCTACCGATGGCATCGCCGCATAGGTTATCGATCAACGACGACACCCGGGAGGGCATTCATTCACACATCCTCCCTCGTTCATCCACCTTCCGTTTCTATCGTCATACATGCGGTTTCTCTTTGGACCATCTACGGCATTTAGAGCACCTTATTGTTTATACTTGCCCGCCTCATTCCAAGTCACGATTTACTGTACTCCGACTCTTAGCTCCTACCTTTCTTCTGTCCGGGGCGTTGGTCCTTTTACTATCTATCTCTCCCTCTCAATCTCTCCTCGGATCGCCCACAGAATCCCCCCACCAAATCCAACCCAGTCCAATCAACCTCTGTTTAATGTCCAGAAACGCTTCTAACCCCACAATTCCTTGCTATTACTACCGATTATGTGATCTGGTGTTGTAGTATTTTCTTGTTTCTTTTTTTGTCTATTTATCAACTTCCCGATCATCCTCGACCCCTCGCCGCTACTGCCTGCTGTTGTAGTTTTATACATGCACCATCAAATGTAATGCTGACAAGTACGGTAGATGTACAATTTGGCCCAATATACACGTAGTTGGGTGAAGATACCACGAGCCATGGATCCTCATCTGTGTTCTGCAGTCTAACAACTGGGTAAGAGAGGGGTCGCGACGCGTCTTCCACTAATTAGGTCACGCAGCGTTGAGTTTACACACGTGTGCCCTGCCGTCAACAGGGTTCGCAGCAATTTGCCCGGCGCCAACTCAGCACTTCCAACTTTGTGGCGGTTGCAATCCTCGAATACTTGGGGGTGTTCAAGTACTGAGCGCTTAAGGTTCTTGGCTATTAGGAGGAGGCTTAAATTTACTGCTTTTTATCTATCTTTCAATAAGTTCTGGACGGAACAACTACCTCAACATGCCTCCCCGGAATCGACCAACTGCTTTCGAGGTTTCCTATCCAGAAGAAGCTGCTGCTATCCGAGCTCAGGAAGAACTAGCTGCTGCGCGTGCTTCATCCTCAAGAAGTACTCCGCAAACCGCGTCCGAGATATATAAGGCGTCTCTACGCGCGGGTAGTGGTTCCCAAGCGTTGAAGCGGAAAACTGAGGATCTTGGAGACTCTCGCGTACGTTATGCGTTTTACGGAGGTTACGTTAATCTAATTTTATAACGTGGATCGCGTTTAGCCCGTTAAAAGACAACAACTTCCAGATGGTGTGTCTCTTTACAATTTACGCGTGTACGGACACTAATTTTGGCAAATTCCAGTCGCCTACTATAAACCGCGTCCAGGAGCTATCAGAGAAACCAAGGACGTCGTAATCCCAGGCGAAGACCCAGATGAAGATGGAGAAGATAAGCCAGTGCGTATGCTTACAGATTTCTCAATCTTCGATCCCAAACACCGAAACGAAATGCTTTCGTTGGCGGCAATGGAAGAGGAAGACGCTATTGACCGGCAGTTCGAGGGAGCTGGACTGGTTGTGCCATTCTTTCTCAGCGAGGAAGATGAGGGCCAGGAAGAGGAGCTTCAGGAGGTATATGTTCATTTAGGAGCTATTTTACGGTCAACCGTTGATTATACAAAACCGAACGAGTGTGTTCGCATCCTTCTATTGCCAGTGATCTGTATGCTCAACTTACTTGTAGCCCATTTTACATTGAGACTGAATGTGCCTGGTACACTCTTCGTCGTCCTTCAAGAGCTTACGAACCATTTTATCAACATTTCCATACGCCAAGACGTATCGCGCAAATAGTGATTTCCACAGCTCTTGAACGTCCACAGCAAATCTATGATGATTTCTTGAGAATATTTACTTCTAAAGTTGATATTTTTGGACGTACGTATCTTGAAGAGCATCTATATGAAGCGGTGAGTGTTATATCACTATTTCTAACCTTCAAGTTTAACGGCTATTGTATTTAAGGTGATTGAACTTCAAGAAGCTCTTGAAGACTGCGATGATCGTGGCAGAATCAGAAACTCACCGGTTATCAGACGTCTTCTTCGCAGGGCTCCCGCACCCTCTCAGCGCAATCATACCCCTCGAGTAGATGGCCCTCGCAATCGTCAAGCACCCAAAAATAGAGCTATGATCGGAAATCCTGACCTTGCTGTGTTGAAACCCGAAAATCAGAATACAACGCGCGTCAGTCCACGCATCGCTGCTCTCTCAGAAGGCCTCATTCGTGAGGTGCTTGATGTAGTCGGTCCACCTCCAGTTAGGGAAGATAAAGCTATCGTTCAAGCACGCGAAAAGAGGGCATTTTTGCGTTTATGGGAGTATATCAAGATAGCCAAGAAGGTGAAGAACTGGAATTCGTTTAGGGAGGATCGGATATCGCCAGGGTCTGAATATTACACAAAAGCCACTGTTGATGGCAAGACGTACGAGGTATTTTTTTTTTTAATGGATAGATGTCGACTGGTTCTTATTTCATCGCAATAGATTGGAGATTTCATTATTATGCCGCAAGGTACAGACGGAAGAAACAAGCCTACCCCACTACCCGACAAGTACGATGACATTCCAGAATTAGCAACGGTGGACGAGTACTTTTGGTGACTGTCCATAGCCCAAGGAATACCGATCGTTCTCTTATACCACTTCTGTAACAGGTTTGCAAAAATTCTCTACATTAAAGGCGACAGAGCTCATGTGCAATGGTTAGAGCACGGCCAGCAAACTATGCTAGAAGAACTTGGCCATCGACAGGAACTCTTCTTGAATGAGCTATGTGGTTTTGTACCGCTGAGTACTATTGTTGCTAAGGTCAAAGTTCACGAGATACCTCCACCCGGCTTTGTTGCGCCTCCGGATGATTATTTCTACAAGTATGTATACCGTTATCAAGATATCAGTGATATCCTAAATTACCTCTGTCTTATAGGTTTACGCATAGAAAATGGGACTCGTCGTATAGCACCATCGACATGGCTCAGATGGAATCGTGCTCCAACCTGCCACCTCCAGATAACTGCCCTGTTTGCTTGGCGAAGACCGAACGTGACCAGGACGAAGTGAACGTCGAACTGAAAGATGAGGATGGAAATCTCAATGGCGTGGCATATGCTGGCAAGAAGTACCACTGCCACGACTTCGTCCTTTATCGCGCCGAGAGTGGCCCTGCGAATATTGGCTATGTCACATCAGTAAATCGTGCACGAAGGCATAATGAGCAAATGACATTGACGCTCAAACGGGTTGGAAGGATAAGCAGTATTCCCGACAATGTCCTTCCGCAGGAAAAGATGAAAGATGAGGTGCGTTTCAGATGTCCTCCTTTTCAGTTTTATTTCTTACGGTTGCAATCTAGCGACAATTGTACATAACGAGTGAAGAAATCGTTGTAGATGTTCAAGAACTTGTACAAGTTATTTTTGTTCCTCACATCAGTGCCTTCGAGGAACCAAAAGCTCCCCTTGACCAATGGCTGGAAATTTCGCCCGACCACTTCTATCTTCGATATAAATTCCCGGCTCTGAAAGTTACCTCTTGGGATGACAGAATCCGATTAAGAGGGGATAAACAGGTTGTTTGTACACCATGCCTACAGGAACGATTACAGGAACGTCTTGACCTCTTGGAATTCTTGGATGAACGAGAGCCGTTACCTATGCTTGACCTCTTCGCTGGGGCTGGTGCATTTAGCCGCGGTCTCGCTGAAGGAAGTGGAGGCTGCTTCAAAGTCACACATGCAGTCGAAATTAGTCCAAGTGCAGCCAAAACATTCAAGTATGTCGTCATCATTACCTGTTTACATCCAGCTAAATATTGCACAGAAGGAATTCCCCAGACACTGTGGTGTATAACCAATGTGCAAACCTCTTTTTGCGTCATTTAATGAAAACATGGGCAGGACATAACCCAGAACCACCTAAACAACTCTTCGACGGCAAGACGTATATTCCTGAACCTCCAATGCCTGGCATGATCAAAGCAATCGCTTCTGGATTCCCTTGGTATGCTGTCTCTACTTCACTTAGTATAATTTTTGGAATATGCTCATTTATTCGCAGTCAAACACATTCCACACTGAACATGTTCAAAGTCGCCGACGACGTAAAAAGTAACCTGCTTCTCACAACAATGGCTGCGCTCGATCAAACACAAGCAGACATAGCTTTTTGTGAGAATGTCCCGGGGTTCCTCAGTTACAATTTGAATTCTGTACAGGCTAGTCAATACAAAGTTGAGGGTGGCATTGAAATGGGAGGCCTTAAGCTACTTGTGCGTGCCGCGCTGGACATGGAGTAAGCTTTAACGACTCTTACCCATGAGGAGATTATACCAACCAGACTTTTATAGTTATCAGGTTGTATTCGGAAACTTACAAGCTGGACAATACGGGACACCCCAGAGACGTATCCGCTTCTTTGTCATCCTTGCAAAACGCCATATTCCTCTTCCTAAACTACCACAGCCAACGCATGATTTCCCTGGAGCAACATCTTTGCAGATCAAATTCCCGAACGGAAATATCATTCGTCCCATTCGTACCACTGAAGGAACGGCACTCCATCCCGCCGTTACCATCGATGATGCTATCTCTGACCTGGCTCGTTTCGACTGGTACTATATTCTGCACTTTATCTAATATCACTTCATTGATTTGTTACAGGAGGCTTCCCGGACCCGAAATGCCCAAGGATAAGCGAGACAGGGAACAGCGCCGTGTTGCTGTTGTAAATTGTGTTCCCGACGCGAAGCACTGGGGGTTCGAAGGTCGAATCGGCTATCGTCACGAACCGAAGACAACCTACCAGGCCAGTGCTCGTTTACGCCCGCCAACGAACATACAGCACTTCACGAAAGTTTTACAGCCGAACAAAGTTAAAAGGTATGAGATATTTGTGTTCTATTTGCTCTGACTGACCATCGTTGTGACCAGGGTTATCGCTATCCCATTGTCCGCCAATGCAGATTATCGAAGTGGTGAGCGTTTCTGTGTGATATTTAATGGAATTTTGTATTAAGATGATCAAAAGGTCTTAATCCCCAGCTGTATGAATGGCAGTTGTCCAATCCTTTGTCGTCAGTTGCCCGCAACAAGTATCGCCCTGGTAATTCTTTTGTCGATCCTCTCAAATATAGTACTGTATTCATTCGGCAAATAGGTTTATACGGTCGACTGGACAAAGATGGCTGCTTCCCAACTACTGTGACGAATATGGATCCAACAGCGAAGCAGAGCAAGGTTCTGAACCCCTACGTGCGTCTCTCCACGCTCAGTCATACCCATCCCTTGGCATCTAACACTGCGATCGAATAGTGTCGAAGGATGGTCACCGTCCGAGAACTAGCCCGATCCCAAGGATTCCCCGACGATTTTGTCTTCGAAGCGTATGGCGATAATGTCGTAACAGTAAGCCAACCTGTCGACCATCTGAGAATGAATTTGATCGATCATCGCTACAGATGCATAGGCAGATCGGGAATGCGCTGCCATTGCCATTAGCTTATGCTATAGGACGGGAAGTTCGAAATGCACTATTCAAGAGGTGGCGAGAGGAGCGACAGCGACATAAACGACAGAACGATATGGAAGTTGATAGTCCAAAATCTCCGGAGGACGAAAACTTGGATGACGACTTGTATTAGTCGTCATATTCTCATCCTGTGGCCGTCAATCTTGAAAGTATCTTTACATTAGTAATCTTCTCTACACCACACTGGAACTAGAACACATACCCGCATTTTTATACAATAGCATTTCTTGTTATTACACCTCTCCTTCGTCGTCGGATTCCTCCGGTTCGTATCCAGCCCAGATGACTTCAGAGCAGCTGTTACATCCAATGAGATGCTGCCCCTTCTCCATCTCCTCCGTCGATATTCTGTATACACCTCCACATCGACACGGATGGCGCCATGCACATTCGTCCCCTGCTGGATCTGTAGGCAGTTCTTCCTCAAACTCTTCGAGCGAAATGACTTGTGCAGGCCGTGGACCAGATACTACCGGACGCTGCTTTCGTGAGGCATCGTATTTCGCGCGTAGTTCTGGCGTAGAGAGTGTAGTATAGGCTTCCTTAATCTGCGAGATGTCGACCGAGTCAACTACGGGTGTACGAGCATTGCGTTTGTCTGGATGGGATTGCAGCAGAGCACGATGGTATGCGATTTTTATATCTGCGTATGTAGCATCCGTTTGTATTGAAAGCACTTTGTACAAGTCGATGAGGTGGTTGGAGGAGTCCAGTTTGTACAGGAGGAACAGACCACGGCGTGTAAAACTTTAAGTAAATGGGATGACGAAGAAGAGTAGAGAACGAAGATTAGATTGAGATTAGATTTTACTGGGTAGTCACGAGAAATTTGACAAGGAGGTCTATAAATAGACTAATTACTTGAACTTAAGTCGAATGGCATTGTAGCGCAAATTAATCAGATTCTCGAGATCTTGACTACGAGGACTGGGTCGCTCCACTGCTCTTGACTAAGTGAATCGAGTGAAGAGAGAAGAAGAAACAAACAAAATAACAGTAAAAAAACGGACAGAAGAGTGAAGTAACGAATAGAGAACGAAGAACTGAAATTAACAGAAGTAACGGAAAACGACAAAGAAAAGAGAAATCAAACCAGTAAGGACGAAGGCCAAACGACAAAGAAAAAAGGAGGAGAGGAAGAGATGAAGACAGTAAGGAAACAAAAAGAACGAAGGCAAAGACGAGGACTGGAGAAAAGGATGAAAAGGAAATCAATCGATGCAGAGATAAAATGAAAGCCAAAGGATGAATAGGAGAGAGGAGATATAATAAGACAACGATGAAGATGGGGAAAGAAAAATGATGTTAACGAAAGCACGAAGTCAAAGACACTGGAGGAACGAAGGAAGGAAAAGGATGACAGGAGGATGAAGAGGGAAGTGAAGAGGAGAGGATAAAGAGGAGAGAGTAAGGTAGAGAGGATGAAGAGGATGAAGAGGATGAAGAGGGTGAAGAGGATGAAGAGGATAAAGAGGATGAAGGGGATGAAGGGGATGAAGGGGAGTGTGAAGAGGGAAGTGAAGAGGAGAGGATAAAGAGGAGAGTGAGGTAGAGAGGATGAAGAGGATGAAGAGGAGTGTGAAGGGGATAGGACAAAGAAGATCGAAAGGATCGAAAGCGATCGTGCATTAGTCGACTCTCACAACACGCACAAAGTTTTAAGCCTGGGGCCCATGACAAGGGAGCACGAAAGGGTCAGGGGATCAATCTCAACCACCCCGAGAACCTGGAACGTCCAGCCCCGTGTTTTCTATTGCGGAAAACAGATGAAAATGCCTTCTTAACGAATGCCAACTCCCACCTCCCCGCTGCGAAGCAGGACGACTGAAGTAATTGCCGACACAAACCGACTCTGGACAGTCGATTACCACTCATGCAGCTCTGCACCATATCGCAAGGTGGTATGAGATAGAAATGGGGGGTGCGGCGGGCAATATGAGAGGTAAGAATGAGCGTCGGGAACGACGATAGAGACGAAGAGAAAGAAAGAGGAGGAAGCAGAGAAGTAGGAAACTCGAGAGCATACTCACTTGCCAGAGAGATGGTGTGGTTGAAAGGAAAGGGGTATCGACGAACGAGCAGTCTTTTGGACCGGTTAAAGCGGGGGATATCCCATGGGTGGTGGTGGTACGTGTTTCGAGTTTCCTTGCACGGGTTCGAAGTCTCGCATCCACGTGCATCGTGCAGTCGGCCAAACATTTTGTACTGATTAATTGCTGGGTTTGGGGGTGTTTTATTGCGTTCGTCGCCATTCCACCGTCTTCGTTCTTATTCTATCGCGTCCACGGAGGAGCTTCGGTTTCCTGAATAGCCTCGTCGGGGGACTTTGTTAGTGTTCTATAAATAGACAGGATAATTTTGCAACAAATAGCAAAAGCTGCTAACGTTCCAGGTGCAGGAGGTTCGGTCGTAAATAAAATGAATCACTCAGTCACTTCATATTGCCGTCGAGCTTGGGCAAATTAATCCGCGATGTAGTCGGTTAAGTGTCGTAAGAATGACGGTATTAAACAGTAGTGGATCCTATCCAGCGTAGAGAATTCTGCGGACTTGGGAGCGGATGGTGAGCGGTGCGAGGAGAGGCGGTTATATAAATAGCACACTTGAGGAGAAGAAGAGGGCTTCGAAGACCGGCGTGAATTTATTCCACTTGAACGTTTGAGCACTCCGGCGTTCGTTCACGTGTATCTTCCAGTTAAAGCTGTATCTCCTGTGTCGTATCTAGTTGTAGGTCCGCGTAAAAGCCTTCTGGAAGATATGTATAGAATAGAAAGGAAGTATGAAGTGGTGAAGGATGCCTTGAACGGAGATTGGCGTACTTACCAGGGACTATCAGTCGTTCATGTGGCAGATGGCCTGAGCGACAGAGTGTAAAGTTAAGGGTGTACGTACGACGCTGTCGTACTTTACAGATATATACGCGCCGTATGCATGAACAGTGTGGAAAAGCACACATAGGAAATGCAAAGTAGCCGGGGCGGCCCCATGATGAGATTGTCGTGGACGTTCAGCGTAGCGCTTGGGTGTCTTCGTTGCGGGGCTGGGGTGTCCAGGGGTTAAGTTAGTGTTTCGAGTGGTCGAGAGAGGTAAGACTGGGCAGAGAGTAGCGGCTGAGGCCCGAGTAAGTAGAGAAGGTAAGGCTGTGGACGAGAGTGAATACTTAGAAGAGATGGCCAAGCGGATCGGCTAATTCCCATCGCTGTCACTGCTATCAGGCTTGAATTGATACTACTTTACTTCTTCTTTCTTTCTTTCTTCCTTTCTTTCTTTCCTCTCCTCATCGGGTGCCAGCGTTCGCCTTCGCTGCCCTCTTCTCGCTCTATGGACTCCCCGGCATTCGTGCTCGTTCCCCCAACGCCCTTGAAGTTCGACCTCCCCGCTCCCTCGTCACCGCCAAAGCAAGCCCCCCGTTCGCAGGACCGAAACTCTTCAGAAACTGCCATCTTTTCTATTTACTCAATGTACGGCGACGACTCCCAGTCGAACGGCAGGTCCAGCTGGTCTGCATCCGCCTCCACCGTCAGGAACAATGACCGCAGGTCGAAGGATGCCAACCCCACCGCTAACGCACCCACTCTTAACCTCTCTCTCCCCGACTCACAGCGCGATTCGTTCTTTACGACCAATGGATATGCTTCGTCTGTCCTGGCATATTACGACCATGAATCGCCACCACTAGTAACGCCGCCGCAGCAACCTCCTTCGTCGTTCAAGCTCGCTGATCGCCCAAGGTCGGCTGAACCGACAAAGGTTATTTCTCGTATTAACGGCGCCCCTCGTGTACCACACACATCCGCTCGCCCTGTATCAAGTTATGCACCACCATCTTCTCTCCGTCCCCCATCCGACCAGCAAGACCGCAGAGCCTCTAGTTACAGCAGTAGCACCAACAGGAGAAGTGACATCACTTCCTCCGCCTCCCACACATCAGTCCCGTCGCGATCCAGAGAATCATCCAACACAACGCACAATACAAGCTCTCGACGATCTTCCAGAAGCTCGCCCGTATCGCAGAACCGGCATTCGAGTTCGATATCGGCCCGTGACCTTCCTCCACTCCCGCCTTCTTCTACCACCACTCCCTCTGCAACACCACCGCGACAGCCGTCCCCTGTGAACAATACGACACCGAAGCAATCCTCGAAGCTCGCAGGGAAGCAGCCTATGCTTGCTTCGTCCAGTGCGCCTGCGAGTAATGTGTCACTCGTGCCATCTGAGGGCGAGGACGTAGATGCTTTCCATATACGGAGCACGTACGCGCAGCTGGAAGCTTCTGGTGTTAAAGGAGATGGATACGAAGAAGGTATTGAGCGGACACGTGCGAGGGTAGGCGCATCACGCGCCAGCCAGCTCCAAGCCGATGCAGCCCTAGGAGATGGAAATGAAAAACAGCGTGAGCTCAGTCCAAAAGAGCTCGAACTCCTCTCCAGCGTCGATCGGTAAGTTTTTAAAACAGCATTACCAGTCTCCCGTTGAAATACTCGCAAATTCAGCTACGGCTTCTTCACTATCCCCTCGCATGACCGCCTCATACTCCTCAAATCCACACCCCTCCAAAAGAAATTGACACCCACCTCAGCGGGACCGCCCTCCTCCCCCGCCAATGCAACCATAGTGAAATCCCTCCCTTCCGCATCCACCTCCCCCAAAGAGTCCTCGCGAATCGCGAAATGGAATAGGATGCTCCAGCCGCTCACACGCGATATGGGGGCGAATATCCAATCGTGGGGGATTAAGCCGGGCAAGGAAAGTAAACTCCGTGAGCGGACGTATAAAGGCATACCAGATCGGTGGCGCGTCGCTGCGTGGGATATGCTCATGAGTAAATACGCGAATATGGGCCCGCGAGAGATGGAGAAGCTAGGGGGGGAGTATAGGGATGCTCTGGATAAGCCGTCAAGTTATGATATCCAGATTGATTTGGATGTGCCAAGGACAATTAGTGGCCATATTATGTTTAAGACGCGGTATGGTGCTGGGTGCGTTGGTTATTTTCGCTCTTTTCAGTGTCTAATGCTGATAATATAACGAACAGCCAACGCTCCCTCTTCCACGTCCTCCACTCCTTCTCCCTCCGTTGCCCAACTTGCGGGTACGTCCAAGGCATGGGACCTATCGCCGCCACCCTCCTCTGCTACTTTGAGCCCGAGCGTGTCTACGCCTCCCTCGTGCGCCTACACGATGCCTACAACCTCCACGCCGTCTTCAACCACGGCTTTCCCGGCATGCTCGAGGCCATATACGTCCAAGAGCGCATAATGGAGCAGATGATGCCAGATGTGTTTGCAGCATTCAAGAAGCATTTTATTTCTACGACGTCGTATGCGACCAAGTGGTATATTACGCTATTTGCGAATTCGGTGCCGTTTCAGACGCAGTTGAGGCTTTGGGATGTGTTTTTGTTGGAGGGGTATGATGTTTTCGTGGCAATTGCGGTAGCTGTTGTGTGGGTCTATCGTGGTATGTCCCTCTATCTTTTCGTATTTTCTCTAGTCAACTAATGAACTGTTTCTATAGACCATATAACATCAAGCTCAGCTAACTTCGAAACCGTGCTCTCCCTCCTCTCCTCATTCTTCGTTCCAGAAGACGAAGATACCTTCCTCTTTTGGATAGAGAAAACTCTCGGAGATAAGAAACTCCGCGCAAGTATGAGGAAATGGAGAGCAGATTGGAAAGAGCTGGTTGCTGCTGGGAAAGATGGGGCTGCTTTGCTTTAGGTTTCTCTCTCATATCCATGCATCATACGATCTCGTTGCTTTCCACCAGTGTTCTGCTAAAATCTAGTAACTCTGAGTAAGAGATTATTCGTATCCTTATCACCTTCGTTCCTTCTCATCCTCGCGCTACCACTTATACGCATACATACACACATACGCGTCACCCGTCATTCATTCATTGCTGCAAATTCCATTTTATATATAACTCAGGTCAAATTCTTTATCTATCTATCGATCAGGATCTCGCTGTCGTTTGCTACATCATACTTTAGACCCACAATCTAAACATCTCCGCTATCTTCTCGTTACGCACTTCTTTCATTATCATTGCAATCGTTTATTTATTTACTCAAGTATATCAATCATTACAATGAATTTCTTTCACTGTGACTTTTGTCGGCTTTCAGGCTTCGGTGAGTTGCGTGTAGTGGTTTAACAGCACTGATTCCAAATATGGCAGTTGGTGGTGACTCCTATCTTCACATCTAATTCTTTGCCAGTGGCACCAATGGAGGTGGAACCTTGCCTTTCGAGGAACTTTTATACCTGCGCATGTAGACTTTCCTCCAGTTTCTTTAAATTCTTCTCTGTAGAACTGGTCAGTCGAACTTGGAGATGTGAACAATTTAGATTTACTCAATGCGGAAACCATGAGTCCCCCAACCGTTAGCTTTTGCCATTTGATCTCTACTGCAATGTTAGCATTGTAGTAGCCTTCCTTTATAGAATGGAACCTACCCCTGAATTAACTCTGTAACAGTACCGGTTTGATTGAGCTTAAGCAACAAAGCATCGCACGTTTTCTTCTCAATGCGACTTTCGTACGCTTCGGATTGGTAACAAGATCGGCTCCTGTAGCCTTGAAATTTCTTTAAGCAGTGAAATGCTGACGAGTCTCCCAATCATACAAATCGAAGGGATCTTCGGTCGCCACGATCGGATATTCCCTGGTGTATAAGTCCGAGAGTTGTTTTCTAGTGAAAAGTTTATAGGATCGGGTTCAGGTTTCTTGAAGTCTAGGCCATATTTATTGTCTTTGTAGAACTCAGAGGCAGTATCGGATGAGACTTTGGTTCTGCTGTCGTGACCAGCCTTGTGATTGATGGCTTGAAGCAACTCCAATGTTTCATCTCCAGTTGAAATGTTGGGAGCGAAACCTCCTACATCATCGACGTACGTGGTTATGGGAATATAGGTATAAGCTGATGAATGCTCTCCAACAGCTCCGACGTACCGTCAACTCCATATTTCTCCTTAATGACCTTCTTCAACATCTGGTACGTCTCCATCGCAAATTTCATGACTTTATGGAAAGACAACGCCCCAGTATGAAGAATTATAAACTCTTAGATGGCCAGCTTATTTCCAGTATGGCAACCTCTACTAAGTAAACTTGCCATACCTTTCCACCGTATGCATTTTTATCATTATTACGGAGCTCAGCAGCTTCATGTGCACAAATAGATGTACCTGAAGGAGCAGCTGCCAAGTTGATGTTGACCTAGAAAGAAGTATCTTCAATGCGCGCTCGTATTCCTAAGGGCATAGTTTGACATGTACCTGTTGTCGTCCAATATCAACCTCGAAAATCTAGATCGCCATCTTGAGAATTGATATTCAGTCAGAATTCAGCAAAACAAGGTACCTGACGTGCCAAGACTCTGGTAATATACACACTGAGGTTGTAGAGGAGTTGCTACATCGTGTCAACGACGTCAATATTTCAATAGTGGATCTGAGACGATCATGTATTCAACAGAATCTAGACCACCGCACAATACGACGAGAGCCGTTCATTTGTCATATTTGATGTACTTGATCCATCGGAGGGCTTATGACGCGTAAAGACGCGCTTTTTGAGTATGGAAACCGTTCGAATTTCGAATTCGAGAGACAAGAAGCAAAGCTTGAAATGAGCATTGTCAGCTGATTTATAACGTGTGAGTATAAGATCGCATACCTTGTACTATTCAACCTTCTGATCCTTTGTCAATTTCGGAAGCTAGATGAATAGGCCTTCTTGTATCAAGTAAAGATGAACAACACTGAAGAGTAGCAGTAGGCAAGGAGCGCGGCTAAGAGTCAACCCTCAGCTCAAACAACCCAAATACTTATTGCAAAGAAATATTTTTGAGATTTGCGTAAGGAAGCTCGTACAACAGTTGGTTTAGTCTATGGTCGTGGTAAACATACAGCACTGTAAAGAATGTCCTTCTTTTTTGTTTCTATTTACTAAGTAGTTGCGTGTTTTACTTCTTGAGGAGAGCGGGGGCAGTAAGGCCGGCGGAGAGGCCCCTATCCCCAGCGAAGGTAGCGCCAGTGCCCTGGAGCTCCTCTTCGATGCGGAGGAGAGCGTTGTACTTGGCGACACGCTCGCTACGGGCGGGGGCACCTGTCTTAATCTGGCCGACACCAAGGGCAACGGCAAGATCAGCGATGATGGTGTTCTCAGTCTCACCGCTACGGTGGGAAATCATAACACCCCAGCCATCGGACTGAGAGAGCTGAGCACTAAACAGAAGGGTTAAATCCAGAGTTGATGGGAAAACGGAAGGGACTTACGCCTGGATGGACTCAGAGATGGTACCGATCTGGTTGACCTTGAGGAGGAGACCATTGCAGGCCTTCTTTTCGATGGCGGTCTTGATGCGGAGGGGGTTAGTGACGGTAAGATCGTCACCGACGATCTGGATACCGCTCTGGGCAGTGAAGTGGGTCCAGGCTTCCCAATCGTCCTGGTCGAAGGGGTCCTCAACGGAGACGATGGGGTACTTCTTGATGTAGCTGAGGTAGAGGTCCGCGAGCTCCTTTCCAGTAATCCATTTACTGGGGTCGGAGTTGGGGTTCTTGAAGTCAAGGTCGTACTTGCCCTCCTTGTAGAATTCGGAAGAGGCAACATCGAGAGCGATCTTGACCTTGCCCTCGTATCCAGCCTTCTTAATGGCCTCGGAGAGGAGCTCCAGAGACTCATCAGCACCAGAGACGTTGGGGGCGAATCCTCCCTCATCACCGACGTTGACGGCTGGAGTGGGGTAAATCAGTAAAACGGATAAGCTCTTTCAGGGTTGTTAGCTCACCATCAATACCGTATTTGGCGCTGATGACCTTCTTCAAGGTGTGGTAGGTTTCGGTACCAATCTTCATGGCCTCAGTAAAAGAGGTGGCGCCAGTGGGGAGGAGCATGAACTCCTGGAAAGCAAGCTTGTTACCAGCATGCGAGCCACCGTTGATAACGTTGAAGGCGGGGGTGGGAAGAACGAAGGGGGCCTTGACTCCAGCAAGGTCGGCGAGATGCTGGTAGAGAGGAACACCCTTCTCAGCGGCAGCAGCCTCAGCAACAGCGATGGAAACACCGAGGATGGCGTTAGCACCGAGTTTGCCCTTGTTGGGGGTGCCGTCGAGCTTGATGAGGAAGTCATCGATCTCCTTCTGTGCGGTGACCTTGATGCCAGACTTGATCAGCTCGGGGGCAATGATGTCGTTGACGTTGGCGACGGCCTTGCTGACACCTTGGAGTAAAAAGTAAGTAAAACACGATCGCTTCACGACAAGTGCTCGACGCGTACCTTTACCAACATAGGCGGACTTGTCACCGTCACGGAGCTCGACAGCCTCGTGGATACCGGTGGATGCACCAGAGGGGACGGCGGCGCGGAAACGACCTGTGGAAATGACCGGCATATTTAGATTACGCACGATCTCGTTCGAATGCGACACTCACCCTTCCCGGTGTGGACGTCGACCTCGACGGTGGGGTTACCACGGGAGTCGAAGATCTGGAGAACGGGGGCGACAGTGAGCAAGGTAGCAAGTGAACAGTGAGTAAAAGGCCTACCTGGCGTGCGTGGATTTTAGTGATAGACATGGTGGATGATGGAGAATAAGAAGATGTCGCAGCGAACCCTAGTTATCAGCATCGATCTTTGTGTAATCTACATTTTCCCACGGGGTGACGCGATGCTTTTGGGGAGCACTCAGTGCCGCTCACTGACCCGTTGATATCGATCGGACACCCGGTGTCCGATTTGCTTCCACTCCTCCTCCGCACGCAGTGAATATATGGGAATGGCCAGCAGCGAGCGAGCGTCTGTGGATTTCATATGTACTTGCATTACTTACAAGTTCTATACTTCGAATGCTTCACGTTGAATTCGCCTACATGATCAGCATCCTCTGGGGCATTTTCGGGCTACTTCGGATATCCAACAACTGGCTTGCTATATAGGAAGTACACATAAACCCTGTAGATAATCTAGGGCAGATCGGTTAGATGGTGGAGATAGAGAAACGCGCAAGAGACGCGTACCTTCCCTCGCCTGAAACGTCCGCGGTGTAAATGCACACCATCTATCTCTTCCTGCGAGCCTCGCCTTTCTTTCCGACTGGCAGGGACTTGAGTAGTGCGGCCTGTTTCCGGTTTTTGTTCTTGACGTTCGCTCCGGAGTAGAAGTTCTCGGCTTTACGCTAATGACGCGAGATTATTAAAATATGCCTATGATAAAGAACAAGTAACGAACTTTGTTGGTCTTCATACGCGGCTCCTTCTTGCCCTTGGATGCTTCATTGTCGTCTGGATAAGATGTTGGTCAAAGAGCAATGAAAAATAACTTCTCAACATACCATCACTGGCGATCCCAACATCTTTTTCGTCGCCATCCTCTCCATCCTCGGCCACAGCGTTCTCATCGTCATTGATGCCCTCAAATACGTCGTTCCACTTCAGCTCCTCTTCTTCCTCTTGAGCAACCTCCTCCTCACCCTCACTCTCAACAATCTCTTCCTCCTCAACAGTACCAGCGAACTCTTCATCCAGTGGTTGGATGTCTTCCGCCATGAAGGTATTTTTCTGCATGATGGATCCAAGATTCTGCTTCACACCTGGAACCTCCGTCTCACCATCCACAGCCTTGCCCTTGCCCTTCACGTCCTTCTTCCTCTTCTTTGCCTCTGCGACGTTCAACTCTTCTGAACGCTCAGGAGGAGAAACAAAGAATGGAATACGCCCGCGTACCCAATCACTCAGCACGATCTTCGCCACGGAGTCCAAATCAGGCTCGCCATGCTTCAGCAGACGACCCTTCATGCGTGCAAGTTTATCCAAGAAAACCTCAGGTTCCCATGCGACTGTAGGATCCTCTTTATTCGGGAGAGGAACATTGTAAGTCCTGGAGAGATAGAGGGGCTTGACGCGCTCCATAAGAGCAGGGATATGGTCGGATGGTGTAGGTAATGCCTCAACACGCACAACACCTTTTAGCACGGTCGAAGTCTGCGAGTCATTCGCAGAAGTAGGCACAATACCGGGACAATCGATAAGGTATATCCGCCTGGTAAGGGTGATATATTGCCAAACCTTCGTCTCTCCAGGGACGGGTGCAACACGGCAAACCTTGTTGCTTTTGAGGGTATTGATAACGCTGCTCTTGCCAACATTAGGATAACCAATGAATCCGACCGAAATCTGCTTTTTGTCTGAATGAAGCTGCGCGAACTGGCGGAGTAGCTGGATGAGAGAACCTTTGCCGAACGAATGGTTAGGCGAGGCGTGGAATGCTATAGTGGGGTATTTAGGCGTGAGATGCTTGATATACCGAGCTGTTACCCAGTTGGGCACCAAATCACACTTGTTGATAACCAGAACGACCTGTTTGTGCGATTTTTCCTTCCTAATATATTCGAGAACGGAATCGCACATGGTACCGAGAGGATCACGAGCATCGAGGATATGGAGGATGACATCTGAGGAATCGATAACTTTGTACAGCTCTCCGTAGATACGCCTTGAAGTACCCTTGGCATAGATTGGCTCGTTGTAATCAGCGTGAGTGGGGGCCTCGATTATTGAGGATGCAAGGGGCTCTGGAGAGGAGGAATAAGTTGAAGTCAAATAGTAAACACATGAGCACATACCAATAACACCTGCACCAGATATCGTGGCTGCTGCCTCTGCTTCTTCAGCGCCCGCAGCACCGATTTTACTTAGCTCCTCGAAGTTGCCTGCATCGACTCTAGGCCTCTTACGTTGGGCCTTGGGGCCGAAAGTTTCTGAAAATGGTTCTGTCTCTACAATATGGGGACGCTTAATAGGTTTAAAAAAATCAGTCTCGCGACCACCATCCTATCATGAGAAGACTGCACACCTTGCGCAGATTAGGGTTAGCAGCATCGTCCAACAGAGCCATGGGCAGTTTATTCCGACGGAGAAGTACAGAGTACGGATCATCTTTCTTCGACCCAAGACTCGTACGGAAGTGGTCCAAAGCAGTCTGGGAGATAACTCGAGTGTTACCTGATAACAATAAATTAATACAATTTGTTTCTAAAACTCGTTCAAAACTCACCAAACCACCTCCGATCAGGCTGCACCCGTCCAGGCTTCGTCTCATCCTCTCCTTTCTGATACGCAGCTGCCTGAATGATCTTTCCATCCTTGTCGCGGATGGGCTTGCCCCCGGTGAGCATTTTGAGGCGAGCGACCTGCTTGGCATTGCGGTAGAAGTTCTCCCCTTTGACTCTTTTGAGGGAAACTCCAGATGAAGTCGAGGACCGCGTCTTGGACGAGGATCCTTCAGACTTTTTCGTAGGTGCCATGATGAGGAAGAGCGACGGGGAGAAAGAGAAGGAGGTGTGCACTGAGGCTCGTGCTGAAGCAAAGGTGTCCAAAAAATATTGATCAAAGTTCACACGGTCGAAACATGCTACTCCCGCTTAGATTTCGCCGGGTACTTCAAACGATGATCATTATCTGTTCAATAAAATGGTGGATAAGAATTATAGTTTGCATTGTCATCGTTAGAATTCGTAAAATTTGATATGTCCATATTATGTAGTAATTCCTCCCTGCTACGTATCATCTACTGTGCGCTGACAACGCGTTGGATGACCAGCATCTCCTCAGGAGACATCTGGTCAACCCTCATAGAGAAGTTGCCAATATTACGTGCTGCACATTCTTTGAAGAAGGTGACTAAGTGAGCCTGAAAAAAGGTGGTGAATAATAACAAGTGAAAAAGTCACAAAAATACTGACTTGCATATCCATCTGGGAAATAGGATCACTCTTCAAATCCTCATCGTCATTATCATCAAGGATATCATCGTTATCGAAAGCCATGCCCTTGGGGCCAATCATCTCGGAAAGGAATGCAAATTCATCTTCCTTGAAACCTTGGTTGAGCTTTTCTTCTTCGTCCCATTCCTCATCCTACGCGATAAGTAAATCAGGGAACCCGACACAAAAGGCTACTAGAAGCACTCACGCCATCGTCCGATTCAACTTCGAATGTTTCTCCTCCTGCACTCATAGTAGCAGATTCCCCTCCTGATTGGAGATCATGCAGAATGATCTTCAGGGCTTTAACGGGGAAAGGGACGGAGGTAAACTCGTGCGGCGCTGCGATGGTAAGAAGTGAATAAAGGTTATAAGATTTGAGTCAAGAGGTTTGGGAAATAGCCCAGAAGCACCACGTACTCGTCTTCGTCCGGGAACGCGTCATAATGACTTCGATGGATAGACGAAGATTGAGCACGGATACGTACGATTGAGGATATAACTCTCACCATTCTTCGTCTCGGGCTTGACAATGATGTCCCCTTTGACCATGAGATTTTGCAGGCTAGGGCGCTCCGATCCATAAAGCTGAGTCAAAGCCAAAGTGCTGATACGCGAGGGCCAGAAGCCTTGGAAAGTTTCTGCATTTTCACACCACGTCTGGATGAGGATATCGAGACCTGAGCGGCCTTGAATGATCATCGATTCCAAAAGTGACAAGACTGTATCGCGCTGGTTGTTGATCAAGAAGGCGAAGGGAATGACGAGACTCTGCATAAACAACACGTCGTTAGAAGGTTCCGTACACGGAAATTACAATGTACCCTACCTGAAGGAACGTTGCAGTCTTCGCAGCTGTCATGCGTGCCACCATAGCCTGAAGGAGTTGAGGCAAAACTGGAAGAACAGCCTCTCCAGCCCTGCGGAACAGGTGAATGATTAGGTCACCAATGACCAAACCGCCAGACTCGTCCTGGTGTTCCAGAGTTTTTGCGACTAGAGAAAGGACATAATCAAGTCCACTTCTTCCGGAGGCATCACTCCAGGACAAGAGTTGATTACAGTCTTTTCGAACAATCAAGGTAAGGCAGGAAATCCCATTCTAGCAAAAGTTACAGTTGTCAGTTAAGGGTGTACATCCAGCGGAACCGAAGACTGTCTACCTGAGTGATATCTCTGTCCTCTGCTTCTCCCAGGCACTTGAACAGATTGGGTGCAAGCAAGGCAAAGAAGCCTTCTCCAAGGCCACTTTCAGGAGAACCCTTCACGAGACTGCTAATGAGGTCGATCGCCGATCCAGCAATCCATGATTCTTCAGGCTTCGCAGCCGCGATAGCACTGCTCAATGCGGGCAGAGCTTGCTTGACAACGGTCTCGTAAATCCCCGATGCCGGGGAAGAAGCAAGTGTTGCCAGGATGTCGGTGAGGATGGAAATGAAGATGGGATCTACGATTGAGGTGAATTAGTACGACTGTAGAAGGATATATCCAGGATAAATGCCTTTGTTGTTCTTGTGCCATACTTCGAGTTCAGCGAGGACGAGAGAATCAGCCAGTTCAGGAGTGAGCCATTTGCCTTGATTAACTTCGACGACGACGGAAAGTGTCTCCAAGACAAGCGACAGAGTATCGTCCGAAGTCACCAACAAGAATGGCCCAAGATCCTTTGCAATACGAGGAGCGAACGGAAGAAGAGCGGAATCTTCACCTCCCTGATAGAAACTGTAAAGCATCGTTAATAATTACCATTACGAAAATTTTCCTCACACATACTTATGAATAGCCTTGACCGCCGAAATTTTAACAGGGACATTAGCATCGTTGGCCTCGACGACTTGAATGGCAGCTTCAAGATAATGGCCAGCCGATTGTAACGGAAGGAGCTTGGCAAATTGACTAGCGAAAACGAATCCTCTACCCTGGAGGAAGGGGAATTCTAGAACAGAGTTGTCAAAAGGTAATTCAACATAATCGCTGCTGAGGCGAACCTGAGAGGTTAAGAATAGACGGGATGACGTTGGTAAGAAGGTATTCAATATCAATGGACTTGGGTCTTCCAGAGTCTTGCTCGTCTTCAACGCAATCGAGGATAGATTCTGCTTGAGAGCCAGTGGCAGCCAGGGCAGCCTCTAAGGGTCTCCACCTGATATGAATGAGATTCTAAGTAACTATGTTGATAATAAGATGATAGCCTTACCAATTTTCGTTTCCAGAGTCACGAGCCTGGTGAGTGGATTGTATGACCTGCTGCACAGTTGTTTGGAAAGTGCTGGTTGTCTGAACTGAGAGACGGTCGATCAAAGCCTATGAAAGCACATCAGCAACGACTGTCGTTTAACATGTAACGGAACTTACGCCTAAAAGGTCAAAGCCTGCAACCCGAACACTATAGGTTTGTGTTTCGTCTTCCTCCTGCTGGATGAAAGCGTTCGCATTGTTCGTCCACGTTTCTTCCTATACGACAAGTTAATAGAAGACCAGCTGATCGAAAAGTTGTGAACGTACGTCTTCATCCGTCATTTGCACAAAGTTGAACACTGCGGAGATCAGGGCAGGAAGGTTGTTTTCATCATACCAGTCCCTGACCTTACCACTGCGGGTAACAGCAGCCACAAAGTCGAGAATTGGGCTGATTAGTTGAGGAAGCTCGATATTCTCGTCCTCAGAAGTAGAAGGTGCCGAATCGGCAGAAGACAGGTAGTAATGAGCAAAGGTGGGGTAAAGGACATGCAGGTGATTAACGGATGCAGCAAGGAAATCTTTGAGGTAGGGCGCCAAAGCACGAGGGAAGGAGATATGGATGGTATCGAGCGCCTGTTAGTGAAAGAGGTAAGACCGATGCTGTCAAGAGAGATTATGAAACGCACCCTGAAAACTTGTATTCTGACTGTGAGCCCGTCCCAGTTGTTGGTATCTGCCACATCTTGATGAGGATCGATGTTCAATAACACTTTGAATGCCTCCAACCAGACCGGAAGAACCGAGGCAACAGCCTCCTTAACAGCCTGAGGATGCTGATCTTTCACCATGAACAACGCAGTAACGCATTGACGGAAGACGGAAACGGTACGTGCGCGAGTAGGTGCAGAGTGGGACTGGCATAAAATTAGTGCTGTGAATTGTCAGAGTAACAGCAAAGAATTTACATCAGTAGAACCCAAAATGGATAGGAGAACAGGCAGGAGTTGACGAAGGACAGGAAGAATTTGGTCTTCTGTTAAATCAGACTTGATGAACTCAGTGAAGACTTGCATTGCGCCATGAACTGATTCGGGCGATCCTGAAGAGAGAAGACCAATGAGGGAGTTGAGAAGGTCTGGATACTCATCGGGCCAATCGCAATTAGCTATTGAAGAGAGTGTGTGCGCCTATTATGCATAAAACAGTGAGCTGAGCACATTGAAAACAGTGATAATAGTACTCACGCAAAGCGAGCGAATTTTCCGATCCCTATCAGAGAGCCCTTGGAACACTGCCTGACGGATCTGAGTTTTTACCTAGCCAGCAAGGGATCAGACAATGATTTCAATGTGTTTGCGAAACTTACCTCCACTGGTGGGGCAGCGCCTTTGAAGGAAGGGAAGAACGGCGACCATCTCTCCCTCACGTATTTTCGGAGCGCGATGCTGGCAGAGTAGAAGACGGGACGCGCAGATCAGGACGCGCCAGTAGGTATGATAAAAAGAATACTTATCTGACGCAGAGAGCTGTCTGCATCCTGAGCGAGGATAAGATGCGATAGCGAGAGTCCTGCATCTGTTTGACGCGACCAAGATTGTTAGTGAACCAAATTCGCAACAAAAAAATCGTAGAAAATTCAGATAATCAGCATACCTGGAGAAGTAAAATACTCTGCGAGCTTGAGTTCTGCAGAAACTCTTGTGGTCGTGTCTGAGCTGAGCGTTGCGGTGAGGCACTCAGCAATTTGGGTGGTGGAGGCCATGGTACAAGGGACAATTAACCGAGCACGTGCTACGTGCCAGACGCGTTATTTGTTTTGAAATTTGAATCCTGCTCCTTTCATCCGAGCTTAATTGTAATTCAAGCGCTGAGCTTAACAACAAGCAACACTGCCAGCACCCCAGGTCGCAACCCAAGCACCTTTCTCTTATCCACCATGGAAGCAAAATCGAGTAGCGCCCCACCCAGGAAATCGAGCAGGATTCGAAAGAAAATAAAATCTACGGTCGATGAAGAGGATCATAACGGGCGAAGTGACACAGAATTTACACCAGCTGTGAAACAAAGGAAACCACACGCACTGGGAAAGAGAAAGGCTGGAAAGCTTTCAGGTCTTCTTGAGTTACCACTGGATGTTCTTTTTGAGGTAAACGTTACTATAAAATACGTCTATATAGGCCTTGAACGCTGATTTCTTTGTGCGCCACTTCCAGATCTTCGCTCATTTGCATCCAGCCGATCTTTTAAAGATGGCCCGCTTGAATAAAGAGTTTCGAAAACTCCTGATGCACCGTTCTACCATTGGATTATGGAAAGATGCCCTGGCCAACGTTTCAGGTTTACCAGAATGTCCTGCTGCCATGACTGAGATCGAGTGGGTTAACCTTGTGTTCTCTCAGCACTGCCATGTATGCATTTCTATTTTTTACTGAATAAACTACCTGATATTTATTCCTCAGTATTGCTTGTCTACTGTCCGTACGGTCGAATGGACATTCAGGAAACGGATATGCACAACATGTGCGAGAGACCAGTACGTTGTCCCGATCCATTCCAGATCGTCTCTCACACTTTATTAATCCTGTAGGCTGGTCGAGTATAACAGGTACATGTACATGATATCAGATCCGGACTTTATCTTGGCCGTTCCAACGCGTACAGGAAGTGAATTGCACAACTTTACTTTACTCCCACTCTCTGACATTCTTTTACTTTAGAAAAGCAAACTAACTATTACCTCGCGGAGCACTACAATGCTGTCGAGAAGGAATATCACGCATTGGAAACTGATGAGGCGCGTGCAGAATACCTGAAGCAAAAAAAGGCGGAAGCCAAGGACATCATGAACGTACGTCACTCTCTCACTACCTTTCACAGATTCTAACTATGTCAAGAATAGCATGCGAAGCTCTGTGAAAGATGGTTTCAATCTCAGCAGATGAGCCGTAGTGATGAACTGCAGAAGCTTCGAGAAGAGAGAAAGGCGGCGTGAGTAGACATTTGTTTGACCTAGTTCATCAGCTCATCGACAAAGGTGACCCCAGTATCGTAAAGAAACTGCGTGACCTTGGTTGGGGCAAGGACTTGGACAGTATTGGTAGATTTGATCCAAGACTTGATTATCTGAAGGCAGTCAAGCAACCTCATCGTCTGACTGAACGAGGTTAGTACTTAGTGTGCTAAATATCCCATTTACTCACCACGAACTGGCTTTCAGTTTGGATGAATATAAAGGACTCAGTTCTAGAGTTTATGGCTAGTGTTCGACAAAGACGTCTTCAGAAAGAATACAAAGAGCTCATCATAGCTCGCAAATCAAGTGCAGTTCACGTTTTCCGCGAGTACAAGAACGCGCTTCTCCCCATGACTGAGCCCATACCGGAGCCTCCGAATTACTGTGCCTTCACTGTTATAAAGGACATTCTCAACCAGGCCGCCGACGTTGAGGTCAGCGAGCACAGCTACGCCGATGTCATTCCTCTAATCCCGGACCTGATTGATATCTGGCGAAAGGATATTCACTCCAAGCTAATTGAGACAATGCAGTTTCACAGTGTTCGCCGCCAAAGTGGCAATAGTCTCCGTTATCCCTTCATGGATGAGGACTATGGTTATGACGTTGACAGTGATCTCGAGGATAGATTTTTCTTTGATAGCGACGAAGAAGAAGAATATCAAATGCAGATACTCCTCCGGCGAGAAATGTCCACTCCCACTGCCGAAAGTCGCCAACAGCTAGAAAAGAAGTTGGCACTAGCAACTACAGTTTTCAGCTGCAGTCATTGCGATAATCCATCCATCAATGTATTCGGGTTCGTACTACCATTGGGTAATAATTGTGCGTCCGACAAGCCGCTCTTTTATCCTAATATCCTCGGCTTGAGTTGCTGTACTCGGGCCGAGACGTACTACGGAGGGCCGCTATCAACCGATTCAACGATCAGGCTCGAAAATCAGATCGGTGAAGAACGCAGGCCATGGTCATGTAGCAAGATCTCCATACATGATACGTTCACCGCACTTGCGGGACTACTCATCAAAAAGGCTGGGCTTGATCCTGAAACTGCTACACCAGAGGACATGGATAACCTGGGGCTTCGATTTGCATGCCTCTACTGTAAGGAAGAGTTGGATGACGAAACGAGGAAGGAAGTAGAAGCAGAGGGACACGAAATCATTGCGAACACTCGTCTATTGCACGTTTATGAGTGGCGTGAGATGGTAGGAGCATTTGTCACACTTCAACATATACATTCACGACTTAAAATTGTTCAGATTAATCATCATCGCGAGCACTTGAAATATGACAAGGAACCACGGGTGTTGAAGCTACCAGTGGACAGGCTTCAGGAAGCCACCTTCAGGAAGAGAACTAACGAAGTGTACCGGGATGCTCAAGCTGCAAATAGCATCTGGTCTTGTGTGCATTGTCGGGACCTTGCTTCGGAGATCGCACCAGTCACTATAGATGAGATGAAGGAACATCTCGCTGAGTAAGTCGTTCGAGGCAAATTATTCTTACTACTTTACTAACCAAAGCATATTAGACATGAAATCATGGAGCCCGAACTCAACAAGGACTATTACAAAGAGTTTGGGATCTTTGATTTCGCACCTCCCACAATCGCAGTCTTGACAGTACCATGAGTTCCTCAGATATTTGATGATAGTATGGAAGGAAGACCACTACAATTACATTTTTTCTTGTACAGTTATAATTAACGTCGCTGACAGCAGCTGCACTTCTACCCCTCGTTTGATTCACGTCAAGCACTATATCCTACTTTTGGGGTAGTACTCATTATAGTCTATTATATGTACATATATTCTGTTCCGGAATGAGGTAGACCTCGTTCTTGAGTATCGAGTATCGACAATTGGATGGACGCGACCTGAGCCTGACGCGACGTCCTGAGTCCTCGAAGATGAATGCGACGCAGTTCGCGATCACGTGCTAGCACGGCGTCGATTCAGAGCTGGCCAGCGGCTCTCCAAGACTCTTAACCCAAGGATTGGATCCAAAAACTGCTGGGTCTGCTAACATGGATAATCTTGGCTTGTTTTTTGGCCGTCTCGTGCCCCATTGCTGCATAGCAGCGATCGCCTTCAGTTAAGCATATGCTGGTGTTACGCTTTTCTCATGGCACTACGTGGTATGTAATGCAACGCTTTCTCCTGACAATTTTTTACTCAGGCATACTTAGATACAGTAGGAGGATACAGAATAATTTTTAAGTCTGGATATCATTATTCACATTTATTCTAAGTATTGCGTTCACTGTCAGGATACGCCGAACGAGAGAAAGCCATAGAAATTTGATTATCTAAGAATACCTACGCCGAACACGACTTTTCCATGCGAGAACTACATATTCACTGGCCAATATACTCTACACTATAATAGATATAATGTCGCCAAGCGAAAGTAGAATATCAATTATCTGGGTGAAGGGATATATCCTTTGAACGAGTAATAGACCCATGATACGATACGATACTACTGAAACCATCTGAACATGACGGAACATCAGTAATAGCGGACATTATAGGGGATGTGCAGACAGACTTGATTTGGTATATTGCTCTTATATAACCATAGCTCATCTCTTAATTGTCGAAAGACACGTATACGGCGATCATATAGCGTATATATATAACCAACAAATGATATCAACTTTAAAATCCCTCCTTTCCGACATCCCACTCCCGTACAGAGCCTCGCTTCTTATACTCGATCTCCATAATACTAACCTCTTCTGTCCCCCATCTATCGGTGACTCCAGCAGCATTAAACGTTGTAGTGCTCTTCCTCTTCTCCTTGCTCTTCTCCTTATCCTTGGTCAAGCCCAACCGCTCCATCCACTTCTTCTCTTCCTTATCCTCTCTGCGCTGACGAAGAAGCTCAAGCATGGCATCCCATCCCTCGAATTCCGCATTGTTGATTAGACCTGTAGCTGGGACCTTGGGGTGTGCAAGGGGTGCGACGTCTAGCCGGGGATCATATGATTCCTCGAAGTATTTGTCCATCTTCGATGGGAGCTGGATCGCAGGCTCAGGACCAGGGGATGGCGATCGTGACGGGGAGGCGCTCTGAGTACGGACAGTGTGGGATGAAGCTGAGTTTGGTTTCTTTCGTTTGCCGCGGGAGGTAAATTCGGGTGAGGAGGAACGATACGACACTACGCTGGGACTCCGGCGACGCTTTGAAGGTCCTGCAATAGGTGGTGATTTGTCACGCTGTTTGCCTGAGGATACAGGCTTGCGTCGTGAGCTTTCTCGTTCTTCAGTAGCTGTGCTAGAGGGGGAGGGAGAGCGTCTAGAGGACACACGACGGGGTGGTTCATCGTCACTATCCATAATATCATCTAGGGCGTATCTAGCCGATCGCTTCTTGCTGGGAGTAGATCCGCCAGATCGTACAGAAGACGCAGACGGAGAACGGTGTGAAGGCGATGGGCTAGCAGAATGCCGTGAACGCTTCTTCTCTGAACGGTATCGCTCTCGGCTTCTATGGCGTCTATGTCGTCTGCGGCCTTCATCGTCTTCACGCTCAGCTGAACGTTTCCTCCTAGGCGAGCGACTCCGACTGCGATCTCGATGATGTCTGCGAGAGGAAGTCTTTTCATCACCATGCCACCTAGAGCGATGTGAACGTCCATCTTTATCCTTCCTTCGTTCCTTGCTGCCAGAACGTGAACGAGCTCTTCGCCTCCGCCTGTCTTTCTCTTCATCCTCCGACTCATCATCATCTCGCCCATCCCACGTCTCCCAGTTTCTTGACTTCCTCTTGCGATCCGCAGTTCTCCCATCCCAGCGATCCCAGTCATCATCCTCTTTGGATCGTTTCCTCTTGCTGCGGCTGCTCTTCCCGGATCGCCTCAGTCTCTCAGCCTCAACGGCCTCCTCTGCCCGTCTCCTCCTATCCCTGCGTTCCCGCTCCTCCCTCTCCCATTTAATTTGTTGCGCAGCTTCAGCCTGCGCCTTCAGTACAGTCTTATTATGATCATCCGTGCTCTTGATGATGGAGGTAAGAAATCGCTTGTTCGGTCTCGGAGCGTTGCTATCCGACCTACAAATGCAAACACGTCCATTAGGTCAGATGTGTAGCAACTATGTACGTAGAAATGCCACACTCACGCATTATTAGATATATAGGCACGTATGCCCTGCTGGCCGTAGCTCAGTGCTTTCTTCTTGGCCTCTTTAAGTATAAGCTCAGCCACATGGCGGTCGAGGTCGTCGTCCTGCACGGTATTAGGCACAGACGATCCCATCGACGCCCGTACGAGGTTTGAAACCACTGAGGACAGTGAGGACGACATTGAAGTAGTCGGGGTATGTGGTTGGAATGAAAGATACAATGAGAAGTGCCTAACTTAGCTGATTGAAGAGATCAGCGTGTTAGAGAATTTGCACATATTTGTCTGCAGTGGCATCTTCCTCCGCTAAACCCCAACTCCGACTCTGCATGCGGCACGCTCTTAGCCCAAATTTAAGTCGCCGGAGGAACTACATTCTCGCTTCACTTGAACGCCGGGCGGCGCTTGTATTCTTTTACTATTTACTTCCAATCACTTACTTCTCAGTACTTACTTCTGAATCTGAAAGTAACTCAGTGAATAAAGCTCTGAGGATCACGATACACTTCATGAAATAGTAGTAGCCGTAGGCATCGAATCAGAACCAATGTGCAACAAATCGGATTAATCATGGAATCATTGATAGAGTCTGAGTATGCTACACGACTAACTACTAAATAAGAAAAATTCTATTCTACGAGGAACAACTAGCTGGGGGTCGAGAGCTTAATAATAAGAATGCGAATACGAGTACGAAGAATGGGTAGGAAGGGGGAGATGGGAAGGAGGGGGTAGGAAGGTGGCAACGAAGGAAATTTAAGTATGTAATTATTTGGATAAATATTATCGCGAAGCGTCTTGATGAATGAGAAATCGAAAGAAATAATAACGATGCGTGTGTCGTATTGCTAGGTAATGTGTATGTATGTAATGACTCTCTGAGAGTAATGGTAATGCAGAGTCGTGATTAAATGTGGATGTAAAAAGAGGCGATGTGATCAGGGAGAGATGTGGTGTGGTGACTATATGATGTATAAAACGTGGATGATGGGGGGTGATGTACAAATGCAGCATGGCTGGGGAGTCGTTTGACGAGTCGTGAAGGAGAGTGGAAATTTAAAAAAATCGAGATACGTAAAAGCCGGTTGTCGAGTCGTGGGATGTCTGGCGGCATGAATAAAATAACTACGAGCGCATAATGTGGAGGTTGTCAAGAGACTTCGGCCGAGGATAAGCCTCCACAGAAATGGGGTCACCGCGCTAACAAAGAGAGAGAAAACCGTTAACCTTATGTAAAAGGGAAGAGTAAGCTAATACTACTCACCACAAGCTTGCGGAACACCTGGACATCCCGAACCATTCGCAGCTCCACTCCCCGATAGGCGCACGCCACCTTTAGGACGGCGAGCTCCTTGTGCGCAGTGGCGCCGTCGCGAAGGTGGACAGTTACAGCCTTAAGCGCGTTTTTTGACTTTACGAGGTAGATGAGAGGAATAAGCTGCGTATCACTATCAACGCCCACCGCAACATGCTCGAGCACCTCGGGAAGCTTCTTGTATACCGCGGGGGATGTTGTGCAGCTCTGGATAGCAACTTCGCGAAGCTGCTTGCATTTGTGAAGGGCAAGGCAAGCATCAGCGGTTACTGCTGGAATGGAGAGCGAATGGAGGCTGGCCCCATGTGTATCGACGAGATACTCCAGAAGGTGTGCTGAAGGTTCGCGTTCGAATTCCAGAACCCGAAGGGAGGTGGAATTGTGCAGAAGCCATTTCATGAAGTCGACGGATGGAGGTGTTTGGAAGTTCATGCGGAGTTCGTCGAGCTCGCAGGAGAAGGGCGCAGATGAAGGTGAGGGAAGCTGCGGGGGTGTTCCGCTAATGATAAGAGATTTGAGGGAAGGCCAGACATCCAAGAGCTGGAATATGCTTTGGTCATTCTCGGACCAGTTGCTGAACTGGAGAGCGGTGATGGTAGGACCGGCCTTGAGCAGCGCAAGGGTATGATCATCAAATGATGGCGCTGGACGACGCATTCGAGAGATGGCGGGTACTCCAACAATATCTTCACCGGGGGCAGCACAGCCGTAGAGAGCGAGGTTGAGCTCATACAAATTCGGACACATCATGACGGCCAGAGCAAATGAATGCTGATGGAGGGTGAACGGCTGATTGTGATCCAGTACCACCCGCAGACGGATGACCGAGTCACCCAAAGCACATCCACGTTCCGTGGAGCGGTCCACTGCAGTGCTGAACAACTCAAACGCCCGCTGCGTCCTCAGTGTTACCTGGCTGAAAAGTAGTTTCTGCGAGACCATAGACCAGGACCTACATACGAGCGAACATGATCGCAGAAGATCCTCGTTGACTTCGAGATCATCGGTGAAGTAGGCAGCCTCAATGATTGACAAGACCACCTCGAGTGGGAGTGCTGCTGGTTTGGAAACGCGTGGCGGGGGCAGTATGGAGACCTCAAACGCAGAGGACGAGGTTGTAAGGTCGAACGACACGTCATGCTGGGCGGGCTTTGAGGCAGCGAAGAGCCATGAGATGGACGCGGGCAGGAAGGCATGCAGAGGGCGTGTTCGTGCAGAGGGAAGCTCGAGGGTGTTGAAGAAACCCATCATAAAGTCGTGAACAGCGTTTGATTTGAGTAAGCAGACAGAGGGCGGGGTCGAGTGCGCGCAAAAGCTACATGGAAGGAGCGGGCGATATTTATATTTAAGGAATATGAGGTGCACAGGGAGGAGGAGAAATGACTTTTGTCTGTCGAAACAGGAGCGCGCGTTCCGGAGATCTCAGATCGAACAAAAAGCTTTCAAAACCAAAGTCGCCGTCACTAAATTACATAGACTGTGTGAGTTTCCGCTCCCTTGGAACCCGACTTCCCCTTTCGGCACTTACCAAGTGGCAAGATCCTCCTCGAGATCTCTACCGTCGCACCGCCCACTGACGCCAGTTACCGCCAGCCTCCTCGCCAACTCATACCCGTCCGCCTTTACGTCCTCCAGAAAAGCCTGCATTTAGAAGAGAAGGGGTGCTCTCGCGCTGGCACCAGCCTCCTCCGATGCTCGCCGGATGTACGAGATAAAAGCCAGTTAAATCCGGATCTTACGTCTCGTCTTTTTGTTCTTTCGGAAATACGACCGTGCGCTGGGACGAGCACTTGGCATGTGCTAGTTCTCCAACTACGTGCGCTGCCTCGCGCCGGAAAACATTGCATTTCCCGTCTAATCCCTGGCAAGCATGTTCCGAGGGTTCAAACGTGGTGACGGGAGTTGATTGGCCCTTGTACTGTCATTTTCGAGTCAAGGACGAATCATGGATCAATTTATCGCGTCGATGGATAGATGCACGAGACGGCGGGTTGCAAGCGTGCCAAACACACGGAGGCAACGGCAATTTCGCTTGCCCGTTTTGGTAGCGTAATCAACCCTCTCGGAACGATGCGCCGGATGCTGATTGGTCCCTGAGCTATCCCTGCTCGGTGACTCGAAATCGAAAATAGGTTTGCACAGTTGTGACAGTGACATAGCTGTTTACATCTCCACCACCACCACCACCACACGGCCTCCAGAGTCAAGAATGGATGCACACCCTTCCAACTTTCAAAGACACACGTTATATTGCATCCTCGGGTGTTGCTCGGAATACTACACGCTGTACCTAACGTAATGAATAGCACGACATTTGTCCTTTTTTTTTTTGACGCGTCTCGTTATCGCTTGTTTAGTACCATATCCGATGCTATCACCTGTTATCACCCGTTTGAACCACCAACAGTACTGAGTGTAGCCACTAACACCACCAAGTGTGGCCACCATCTTGCCATCAACGCCAAAAACAAAAGAAAGATATCTAGTACCACATGGCCGCACACCCGCCTCCTCCGCCCGGTACTTTTTCCGTCATTTATCCTCTTCCATTTATTAAATATTTTACAAACGCACACAACTCACTAACTGCGATGTGGATTCAATTCAGCAAATTTGTCCTTTCGAAGATCAGCTCCATCCGTATTAGCAGCCCAAGGCCTAGTTTTCTCGAAATGCCGTTACCCGGAATCTTCAACTTTGTTCTCGACATACGTACCTAGCCCCATTCCAAAATTCAATGATTAGAACATGCCGGTGACATCACCCCCCATCCTCCATCACCACACCCCCCTCCGAACTTTCGCAATTGTCAAAATGTCTGAGTGCTGTTGTAATACGGAGGGTTCTGTTCGCAGATTGCTTCTAGCCGACCCAAATCCAGCCATTGGGCGCTCGATGCGCATTGCTCACTTCAACTCTCGTCAAATATGACTCAGCGCATCGAACTCCATAGAGAAAGTAACCTTTGGATTTTAACTTGCGTACAGTTTCTAGATTCTGGACAGTGGAGGTTTTGCGCGCTCCGGCAGGCCTTTGCACAGGTGCGTTGCCGCTATTGTACGGACATGCATTTCATTAACTCTTCGATGCATGTTGATAATAATATGCATAGGTATACGTTTACACATCAATTGCTACCGTCCCACCCCCACGTAAGATGGGTCTTCGGTGCTTCTATCCAGTTCATTAGACGTCGGTCCATTGTCATTTCGAACTTTGCGACTGTGCATTATCCCGGATTTAGATCGGATAATGAGGCGGATTCGATGTTGTTGCTGTTCTTTTTCTCTAGAGCGTATGAAACTGTCATTCTTGGGCCTCCAGCTATCCTCTATCCTCTCAATTATGTTATTGCTCTTATTCTTGCTTCCTCTTCACGGATCCAACGTCAGCTATATATGGACGACGTTAACATGCCGGCGGTCACCAAGCGGCCAAAAAACCAAACCAGGAATAAGCACCTTCCATCTATTCTTAATCGTCATCAAATATCAATTAAGCTCTGTCCAATCCGAGTCACGATACCTGATCACTGGCAGATTGTTCCGTCACAGCATCTGTTTGAGTTTGGCTCTCTCTCAAGCGTAGTTTCTGTCAACCGTCAGCAGCGCTTTCTTCCTCTTCTTCTCCAAGGATCCAATGATCAAGCCTGTCAAAAACCGAACATAGATCCGTACATACTTGGTTCTTGTCGCCGTCGCTCTCCATCTAGAATGACTCCCTATCACGGCTTCGCCGGCTCTTCTGCCTATTTCTGCGTACCTGGCTCAGAGTATTTTAGGACGACACAAAGGCTGAGCTTTATCAACTGCGGCGCGGGGCCTTGATGATGTTGCGATAGGTCCAGCTGACCAAATCACTACCTATTTATTCGTATGTTACCATGTGAGGTATGTCTTCTATATTCGGCCTCGAGAGCTGCGTTACTGATACTTATCGCCCTATCCATCCATCTACCTAGGACCCATCATGTCCGTTACTCAGGTAGACGTTCAATGTTGATTTGATGCGATGATGTATGGTGATTCATTTCCTTTACACTGAGTCGAACTCAACTGCTGTCCATTTTATCTCTCGTGGGAGGCCATCCCACCCCTATACCGATCCACTTCCATTCTCAATCAACTCTTCAGAACCCACGACCTTCGTACCTCCATAATCATTCTAGCCTCTCAAGCATACTGCGCTAGTCTATCTGCCCACACGACCAGATGCTTCGAAATTTCTTGGTATCCAGTCTCGCAACCCCTTTACATTTATCTTGCACTATTTATTAACATTAATTCATTCACCAGTCACTCAGTCTCCCCTGTAAGAACTCCAATAAATCAAGCTTCATGCTAATCCTCAAGGATCGACACTGCCTGTTTGTGCCATCCTCATAGTACAATGCTAACTAACACCATCGATCTGCATTTTTATTATCATTATCATTATCGTTACTCATTAAATTTAAATCGTCTCTGGCAGAATATTTTATTCGACGTGAGTGCATCCATTCACCCATTCAGTTTTCCAATTCATTCATACAATAAGTAATAAAACGCGAAACGGACAGGATGAGCTTTCTTTGACGACTTCATGAGAGCTTTATTTTAATTTTAGATTTACAGAAAGAAGCCGTCTGCTGTCTTCGACCTTTCCTCGCTGGTGTTATTACAGCCTATCTGAACAGCTGTTCAGAAATAGAAGGAGCTAGCCCAGGATCGAACGCCACGAGAGTCTTTTTATCCATGAGGCGCGGCGAAGTGCATTCGCGCTCATTTGAAGGTATGTTCGAATTTTACCGTTCCCCACCTTCCAACCCCACGGTAGGGCTTTGCGACGCTGTAACACCGCTACGGATGATGTACACGTTTCGGGGTTGTTCCTACGTACTCTCCACTTTCTCTCTTGGATTCTATTCGAATTCTCACAGGAATCATCCTTTTTATTTGTGGCGAAAGCTTGAAGCTGTCCGAACTCGACTCTTTCCATTTTTAACAAATCCACATATAAAATTATGAGTCACTTGATGACTCGAAATATAGATGATTCCGCCAACCCTCTCACGCGTGCGATCCCCAGTTGTACAACAATGCAAGTCACCTCCAATGCGGCAGGGGTGGTGATCTCCTATATTCGCATGTCGTTTATTTCGTAATTCGAAGAGTCGAGGCTCCTAAGCCAAGCCAGTAATTTCACCCATTGCCCCAATGAAACTTCCATCCCGAGTCTGGCGGTGACAGTCTGCCTTCACTTCGCTTAAAATACCTCGTCATCCCCCTCGAGCGCGCGCGCGTAATGGCTATCAGCGACATAGCGCTATCCTCTCAACATCCCCAAGGCGTATCCCACTCACCCTTGCAGAATCCAAATTATCCGCACTTCTATTGTTTGCTACGTTGAGGCATCGATATTCTCGGACATTCTCAGGCCAATATTAGTCGTTGCTCCGTTTCAGCTCTCGAGATTCCGACTGAGACGTGCTAACGGCTAAAATCTCTAGCCTCCCGCCAATCCTGGATCGTGGTTTCCAGGCGCAAAGTATCAGTGGGTCGTCGAGTCAAAATTCATTATGATGCACTCACGTTGCCCCTCAAACAAGCTTTTTTTTCTCAGGGCTTGCTCTCCGATCCATTCCAGGCTTGCCGCAATTTTAGATCTTTCGTCGCTCCGTCATTGGTTTAGCGCCAGCGGCGTGATGTGAACCTGCAAACCATTGTTCCCTTCCAACCCTGGGCGGGTGGATTCGGGGACGTTAATATAGTATTTTTGAATTTTTGAAACGTGGACCACGTTGTGCTTTGCATGGTTCTCCCTGGATCCTTATTCGCACGACGGTATCGGGATGCCAGGGATGGGAATAGCCCCGAACGGGAATGCCGACGGGGCGGGTGGACTTAACGGTACCGAATGCGGCGGCAGTTGGCGCTATAAAATGGAGCGGGCATGGATGAGAACATTGGAGGGTGTGGCGTATCAATGTTTTTTTGTTTTCGGAGATTCACATCTGTTATTTCTCACAGACATGAAAAGCCTTTTGCCTCCGCATGTCAGTGTGGGAGAATGAAATTTCAAATGATAAAAACCGATTCTCAAGCAAGGTTGACAGAATATATCTATGTCACATGCTAAATCGCAGTATATGAATAGCATTATAATTTGTAGGTCACCTATAAGTATTATGTGCATTTGAAGGATATTGAACGAATCGAATAGTAAGCTATGTAAGAAAGTTGATCGAGATGTTGATATCCTGATTAAATGAGAAACGTAAGGTAGATTTGATTTCCTGGGATATCTTAAAGCGATTTCAGACGTTTCGAGAGTTTGAATAATTTTTATTACATTAAGTACCACATACATAGTAACTACAGAGTGAGTTCAAAAGCGACAGCATTAGAGTATAGGCAAAGTGGCAGATGGATTGAGAGCACCAGTTTCAGTATCCATTATTAAAGACCATAGCATTTGCGTTGATGAGAGATACCGGAAATTAACTGACGCGTGAGGTATCCTTCCTTTTTTTAAATTAATTGGCGCGTTGAACTATGTTTGTGCGACGCGTCCCCGCCGGATCACACTGGACTATTTATTTGGCATTTGCCTGGGTATATAACAAGCGGATCTGGAGGTGATTTTCCTGACAAAATGCGATGTCTTCACAGTTACAGCGATGGTACGTATAAGCTATAACTCTATGTTAATGGCATTTAAAATTAGATTGATGATATCAGCCTGTACTTCGTTTGAAGCACGCACCACGAATGAGACTGAGACAATCACAATAATGTAGCCGACAACTTCTTATCAGGCAGACAGTGTTTCATTATTGTGGCGGTTCTAGAGTTGCCTAGCTGTATGCAAGTATAGCCATAACTACCAATTTTATTCGGAGCTGTTTAATTCACTATATTTAGAAGCCCCCTCTCACAATCTTGCGAGGTACATCATATTCCCAGCTCATTCGCGAAATATGCAAACGCAAACTCAAGAGTCAAGACGTGCCAGTCTTGGATCCGCATGCTTTTAACGGTAAGAAACTGCCACTAGGATCATGTTTATTTAGCCTACTTAATCTTCCCAATATATCCAAGAGGCAACTTTCTGAACACTCTCATATGTCAATTCTGGAAGAAGAAAAAATCCCGAAAGTGCATATTGGAATACTAGTGTGGAGAGCGAAATGGACTGGGCTTGGTTCATAGGCCATCTTCGTGAATCTTGTTGGCTATGCGTTTACACATCCTTGATTCAAAGCTATGTGGATGCATTTCTGAAGATTGTGGAATGCTAATTGATGATCCAGGTGCGAATAAGATTATCTCGCAACAGAGTGAAATATCTACGACTCTTTCTCCTCGTACTCCTCTTCCTCCTCTCCTCTTTCATCCTCCTCCTCCTCACTCTCTTCCTCTTCCTCGACCCCATCTATCTCTCTCACCCATGCCTCCCAAGCTTTAATAGTCTTCTCCAATCCATTCCCACCATCCTCTCCTTTCTTTGTCCTTGGGACATTCTCAATACTGATACTATAAACACCCTCTACCAACGCCCTCCTAGCAAACAGCACGAAAACCCCAAAATAAACGTCACCTGCCGCCCTTGCCACTTTGCGTTCCTTCTCCCGCTCGTCGTCACTTCCGCCTACATGTGCGAAAACAGCCTGTATGTATGCCAGAAGAGCATCACCGCCTTCGGAGAGGATGTCTTCGAGTGATAAGAGAAGGGTAGGGAGGATTGTGGGTGGTGCGAGGAGACGGAGACCGTTCAGCACACCGAGAAGAGCGTTGGTGTGTTCTGCGAGAGGTGGATAGGAAGCGAGCAATTGTGGTGGGATGTGAGCTGGTGATGAGGATGGTGTGCTGGCTGTACGCGGTGTAACGGGTGGTGAGGACGTAAAGGATGGTGATATAAGCCATCGCGAAGGAGGGTCATACCCACTCCGTCCATTCGTTCTTGAATTTGAACTTGATGGAGACGAGGCCTTATTCAGTCTCTCCATCCATCTGGTGCCTGCACTTTGGAAATCACGGTTCACGACTCTTTGCACCGCACGCCCGAACTCGCCGCCCAAAAGCCCTCGGAAGTCGAGACCCAGCCTGGCGAAAGCCGTGGAGCAGTATGTTAGTTGCGTCAGTAGCGAAGGGAGGAGGGATAGAGAGAGTAGTGGCAGGGCGGAAGAGAGCATAGGGAGAAGATATGATGTGAGTGCTCGAGAGGCGTAGGTGGCGAGAAGGGTGTGGATGTTCTGTATTGATATAGAGTCGGGTTCTTGTGGTCGAGGGGTGGTGGGGATTCGGGGTGAGCGAGGTGAATGAGGTCCTGTGCCGTTCGTCTTCCCTGGTCCATGGCTCTCTACCGATGAACGTTCCAGGAAGATGGTAGAATACTGCGTAATGATGTCGTACACCCCTTCTCGCCATACATCGATGTATTTCTTTAGATACCTAGCCAGGTCCTCTTTCTCCCTGTTATCCACCTCCCCGTCGCTTGTTATTCGTGAAACGTCGCGGGCACATGGTTCGAGTGATGAGCGGAGACATGACTCGCGTCCCAGGAGAAATGCAAGAGCGAGTTGTTCTTCAGGGGATAGGTCGTTGGAGGTAGGGGGGGTGTATGTTGATTGTGAATGTTCAGAGGGGGGAGAGGCGAAGGGGGATGAGGGTCCAAATGCGTCCATCTTGCGAAGGAAGTTCACCGCTTTCCATAGTGCTGGTAGTTTGCGATTTGGTTCATAGAGCGTGGCTAATAACGAGAGCAGCATTTGAGATACTGAGTTATGTACCTCCGCCAGCACTGAAGAGAGAATCAACGGCGGTGAACCGCCACTGGATGCGGAAGATGCGAGTGCCGTGGCATGCGAAACTAACGATAGTGCCTCAGCAAAGTACCCATTCCGCACACAGGTATCAATGAGCACCGGAATATCCAGCAGATCCCGTATCTTCTCATGCTGCTCGAGCACGACGCGTGCTTTGCTCCTTTCGCGTAGCACAGCATCGGTACGGTCCTTCCAGTTCGCGGCGCATTCTTCAAGGGCGGGTAGACTGCTGTTCAGCAGGGAATCAAGGGAGCCGGTAAGCGATGATAGCGAGTCTGTGAGCGCTGATGTGGTCTCGTGTAGGGAGATGAATGTCGGGTATGAGGTATGTGTGAGGGAAGTGAGGCTTGATGTGAGGTGATGTGCTTGTGTTTGGAGTGTGCTGGGTTCAGAAAGGAGGACAGAGAGTGGTAGGGTGGTTAGATGCGATATGTATGCCTGCGATGTGGGTTTGTTCAACACTTCAGTTGGTTGTTTTGATGAGGACGCGAAGATCTCAGTGAGCGGTGCAACATCCTGCAGTCGGGATGGGGTGGTGAGTTGGGGTATTGGATCCTCCATGCTAGGGTATCCTCATAAAGTGAATATCTAGGAACTATCCAACGGCGCGCTGAACGGTTAGTAGGACGTGCTGGACGACGTCGAGGAAGGCACACTCACTGTCACCGTTGGCGAAGAGAGAGGACACGATATAGGTTACGTAACAAATTCCCTATGGGCTCTCTCCACCAGCCAACTCTCTTTCAAATCACCTCGTTCATCCGACACTGATATCTGCTCCAACCTTGTCGTCGCTCATTCTATGCTTTCTGTCTATTAGTCTAGTAGACTCTCAACTTCATAACCCACTGAAGAGGCGACGATCAGGTTGTCGCCCAATTTGACTGATGCTTCAAGTTCATCGATTCGACCAAGTCGCCTTTCTCTACATACTTTCATCTATACTCGATCCTCAATCACCAGTTTCTTACCTTTATTCCTGGATGCTTAGCTTTTCTTATAGAACTCTGTGTACTTGACAGTTGGGACGAGATGTGGCCTTGATCGTTACGGCATTTGATATTCATGGCGCGTACATCGATCCTACTTTTAACACCTTGCCTTCCCTCTGCCGACATCTCTTGGGAATTGGTTGCTTTAAATTTAAGCTGGAAGGCTGTGGCTCTGACTGTCTTACTCTACCTATCAATTATTCCACTATATTTCATATTCTTGTCTTCATTTTCCCCTATCACGCTCGCTCTCCCAGTGGAAATACATAAGGATTTTCTGGACAGCACAGTGCGGTCGATATTCCTTCCTAATGTATGAGCAGAACTTCCCATATTCTAATTGTTTGTCCGCCGGATCCTGCGTTCGCGTGATATCATCTCTTCGATACATTTGCCTGTTCATTTAGATAAGCATTTCACGAAGTACCGCAGCATGCCAGTACGCAGGACGAATGGTTCGGGATGTCTGTTCATTTTTATGTAAACAAGATTCTCTACACTATCTGGACACACTCTCAATATCTCTTTCCGACCCTGCCCATGACAACCTTCTGCTCGCATCCTTTTTTTTCTTCCTCCAATATTTTTTGGGGTATCCACACAGTCAACCAACAAACTATGATAGGGCGGCTTCGGACTTCTGCATAATCTTCCTACGTCTGATATCTTTAAAGCTTTGTCCGTGTATAATAAAGAATCTATCTTCCAACTTTAAATTGGCAAATATTTCCTAATTACACGAATGGTTTCCTATTCTCCTTTCTTTGACCTCTGGTTAATAATCATACTTATATGTTCTACATATACCCTCTGCGACAAGTCCGCATGATTCTTTTACAACCAACAAGAACGACCGCAAAATCTACTCGCCCACGTCTACCGCATGCTGAGTTTCGCCACCAGTTGTTAGTCCTAATAAGTCATTCACAGTAATCTGTATCTTCGCTTTAAAAAATCGCACCGGTACTTGCTGCGTGCTCCTCCCACCGGCTAACAACTCTTCCTTCCTATGACTAATTTGAAGTAATATCTGGTTCTTACAAATCGAACTTTGATATCTCAAATTCGTTTTAGTTGGCGGTCAGATACAGAGAAAGCAATGATCGCTGGAGCTGTAGGTTTGTGGGCGTACTTGATTATGGATGCTGTATTGATTGCATCCGAGTCCCAATCATATCTCATCTTGATTCTTCCTCGGTTGATACATTGAGTACCGGTTGAACTCCGAAGTCCGCTGTTTGATATGGTTATCTTAGCGCTTGCTGCTGGACCAGAAAATGCTCTTCGTAATCTATGCAGCCACCTGTAGGACGGGAAGTTGGTTTATTCTAGAATTTATGTCGAGGCTCGGGAGAATTAGGCCAGTTTCCAGTGTTTTCTCCTTCGAAATTAAAATTTAGAAGTTAGACAACCTCTCGCAACACTTCCATTAGTAGTTCATTGCCACCATCGCCCAACGTCGTCGACGTATACCATCAATCGGACCGCTGTTGAAGCATTCCGAATTACGAACGCAATTAAGCGCTGTGTATGATGCAATGTAGGCGCACTCGAGTCACTGCGAGTATGGCGGGGGCGTATTCCTTCCGTGCTGTACCCACTATCCTGTCAAATCTAACTACTCAGTTAATAAAGACGTCGCCTCAGCGTGTGAATCACAGCGTCATTTCACGGTCAATAAATTTAGCCCTGCGGTGTCTAAATCATTGATCTGCATAGTCCGTGTTGCTTCATTTTAAAAGAATGCATAGCTATCGGATATCTGTGCATATTTTTATCTAGATATGCGGTAGAAACATTCCTTACATGGACTTTTTATTTGGGTGAAACTCATTAATGGAGTTATATAAAATTTATGACAGCCTTGACCATTCAAGAGGAAACAGTTAAATATGAGGCCCGGTGTTGACTCCTCTCGGCTTCCTATTTATCTGATTGTCTTGGTACTCATAAATACTGCTTTATACATACGCGTGGTAGTCGAAAGTCTTCCGTGAATTGTATGATGCATTTTATCAGATTCAACATGACACTCACTTTGGACGAGAAAGGCTGACATTCAAAAATTCTAAAGAGTCTAGGGGAGTCATATCAGTATTTGTGGGTGACTTAGACAGAATTTCAGCGTATGGTGTGTCAGAAGTGTTCAAACTAACGTTGAGTGACTATAAACAGATTGTAAGGCGCTTCTGGTGACGATTATTGGAGGATTTATTTTTAGCCGACGCGAAACGACGCGTATCAGTTACAATAATGCCAAGCACCCGCGTTCTATTTTAGGAACACTTATGATTGCGCCACGCAGAATCTGAAAATCATCGCATTCCCCGCATGACAGGAGTTGAATCTGTGCTTCAAAGAAGTTTTACAGTAATGCACTACATTCCTGTATAAATTTCATTTTATTATGTATTTTTAAAGCATTTATGAGCAGTTCTCATTGAGAAGGTATGGGGTGCACAAGATACAAGCGTGTCCATGCTTGCGTAGTATGTTCACCTTCCCTCCATTGCAAGAAAATTTGACTTCATAGCATTTGTAATCACGCATGATTATCGGTGCATAAAAGATGGCGATGCAATTCCGAACCGGAAGAAACGACGTTCTAACGGTCCCACCCGAGTGCTCTCTTACTTTCCACCTTTATTTCGCAGATCTTGATGACTGACGCGTGAAACACTTAAAAGAGAAGAGAAGGCTGTACTTTTTTAAGCCACGATGCGTTCCCGACTTGTGTTAGGCCTTATGCCTCGCTATACTTTTACTATTTCAAGACAGCCTTGACAAGAGGAGATATTTGTTGCAGTATCGATGAGCTTGTTTGTACGTCGATGGATTGTATGAGCTGAATTGGACTGTAGTACACGTTGTAAATAGTTTGACCTTTGGGGCACTGTCTATGTGGGCACATGCAAGACAGTTGACTTAATGCAGAATGCTTGAGATCGTCGGGTGAAACTGCTTGTCGCATCGCCTCATGTTAGAGGTACCTATAAAGAAAGGCTCTCGATGTAAAAAGCTTCTTTATGGTAATAAATCCCCCCACCCCCGTTCTTGTGCCCGTCTATTCTTTCACTACACTTCACTTCGTTGATACTGCTGTGACACTGCTTTGCGCTCTTTGACTATCTCGCTCATGTCTCCTCTATGCTTCTACTATCCTATGGCCGCAATTCCCTTTCAACCGCTTACTGATGAAAAACGCGACGCGACAAATAGCAAGAAAACATACGACACTTGGAATAACCAAGAGCTCCTACCACAAAGAAGATTACTAGCAGACATACCTCAAGATGGTTCAAGCTGGTTCTTCTCCGCCGTGTATACTTGCTGATCGATATTATTCTGTGATACATTCAACTTCGGGAACAAGTACGTCAAATATTTCTTAACACCGAAAATATCTATAGCTTATACTCCCTTTCTAACATGGTGCATCAGGGTCTTAACTTGGATACGAATATACAGTAAATGTGGCTCTTTCAATGCTATAGCGGTGTCTAGCGGCTGCAGTGTACCTGTTTCAATGAAGTACTCAAGACATATCATCGTCCATCCCTCAAATATATTACTCAAGCATAGAAAGATATCGTGAAGTTCTTCAAGTATTCTGGAGGCTTATACTATATCTACTGTGCCGCTACTTAACAACAATTGGCTATGCGTCTTAAAATCCCTGCAATCCATTCCGTGGTCTCCAAATCTGAAAATCCTTTCAATTATCAAAGTATCTGGGTCTATGATCGCTCGATAAATGTTTTTTCTTCTCAATATAATGTCAAAACCAAACGTCAAAATCCGCCAGTTCTCGTGGGGACATACTCTGGTATATACTTGCTGGTATCTCGAACCAATATCTTCTGTTCTTCTGAATGCAACCTCAAATTCAAGTTCAAATCAACCTCGTCAATCATTGAAATGCTGTACTGTCTTGCGACTTGAACAATTATTTCCCTTGCCCCCCGAACGTGGTTTCAAATTCAAGCTTCAAATGTCCTCAATTCTTCGAAGATTCTGCAGTCCGTACTTGGCTTCAATATTGATATCGAGACCAGAAAAATCCAAGTGCATTTCTACAAGATTCAAACCTTCAGATTTCTGTTATCTCTGAAAACATTACTATGAAGATGTTGATTGAACTTAGGATACTATTTTATTGGTTGGCTGCGTGTGATCTGGACATGTCGTTGGGATATCTTCAAGCAATACACTTGAAACTGTGATGACTGGAATGACTATTGAAGAGCTCTCGGCTTGTTATATCTCTTCGATTTTTCTGTGAAGCAATCAACACGGTCAAGATCATTGCTTCATCTTTTCTTTCTGTGTTCTACTCTGTCTAGCACTCTTCTTCGAATATATCGATAAGAGTATCTAGATCTATGGAATATTACGGTCGCCGGGTGAGTGTTTCGTCCCCAGGAAAAGGTGGGAGGCGCTTAAGAGCGCGTCTCCTTCCTCGTGCTCCCTTGTCGCGGGTCCTGGGCTTAGACTCGTATCGCTGGACTTACTCCGGTGATATAAGTTGACCAAGTGCACGTTAAGATTATTTCCTGTTTCTTTCGCTACTTCCTTAGCGACTAAAGGCTGCGTAGAAGTTTAAACCTATGTTCAATATAGACAAAGTGGATTTCAGTGCATAGTTAGATTAGCTATGCCAAATCAATTGCTGTTTGACTCCAAAGAAGCTAAGAATGCATCTAACAGAGTGCTAAGATAAATGGCTGCTTTAATGTCGATGAGTTTATTAGAAGACATGGGAACTCCTGGGAAGCCAGATCATTCAAATTGAAATCACAAAGCTGTAAGGTGATTTTGTTCGTCACGTGAGTATGCCAGCTTTGTGTAGTGCTCCTGAAGTGCAACGCCATGAAAATACATTAAAATTCGGTTCCTGGTGGCGTCTTAGTGGTCACGGAGACAAGAGATGGCGTCCCGAGAGATTTCAAGAAATAAAGGTTGTATAGTGCGTATAAAGATTGAGAACGTATCGAGGAGTTGAACGATGTTCGCTGAATTTGGTCGAATTTTGCAAAGACGTCGCGGATTTTCCCGGATCGGGTGTTCTTGCGGGAGAGTAGCAAATAGTTGCTCCTTTTCTTTTGCCTTCTTTTATTGCTGCCGACAATTCTGCCATGAGCCTCTTTGAAGATTCCCTGACTCCTAAAGGTATTGTGCCTCTATTATACTTCCAAGCGCGTATCTTAACGGAAGTAGTCCAACTCCACTTGAATACGGGAATCCAAGTTTGAATTATCGATTCCTTCTGCGGCGAGACAACACTGTCCCAAAGCTCCTCTTCGCAATGTCTGCCGTCTACATAATCTATAGCTCACCGCGCGGGAAATCCTGCAACTGAATTCCCTGCACCCCAATCTCCTCGGGTCTCACTCGCGTACGGATTTCGTCACGGTAGGCTACTGTCTCCGCTCGATCTCTCCTCGATCATATCACCCCGGAAGCACCAAGACAGAATGAAACTCCTATCACCCATCTTAATATCCCGGAGTGGGTTACCCTCGAAGTTGGCATTCGAGGTCTCGTACATCGACTATCAACGTCAGCAACTAGACTTGCGCTACAAGCAGAATCCGTCACAACTGTTGGACGAAGGTTACTTCGACCACCCACTTTGTAAGATCGTAGCCAAAATGCGCACGCGTCCCACAAACCCCATCACCGCACGACGCTTTGTCGTGACCAGCTTCTTTGCTCTCTTTTCTTGCGTCCTGTCTGGTTCATCACAAGTACGCGTTCTTTTCACCGAACACAACTACCCATGGGCGCCGTACTTCCCCAACAAGATCTTCGTGTGGATATTTGCGGCCTTTCAGATCATGCTGCAAGCTATATGGCTTGGGACGATGTTTAGAATAGATCCTACTGGTGATTCTACGAGTCCGCGTGTGAGGAGACGGAGAGGAGAATCGATCAGTCCAATTGAGGAGCAAGGGCTGATGGACGATCCAGAGTTGGAGCTTGGTGATATGAGGGAAGAGTTGCTTGAACCAGAGCCGTCACAGTTTGCATATGTGCCATATTACATCGTCGCGAACATCTGGATGGGTGACTTCAGCTACTCATTAATCTCAACCTCATCTAATCCTACCTTTCAGGTGCGTGGAGCGTCACTTGGCTCAGCGGAAGACATATTATTGCGCAATTTTTCCTCTCCCTGAACGCAGCAACACACATCTTTGGTCTCTTCTGGGTTCTCTACGCAAAGCGAAAACATAGTCTATGTCGAGAGAACTTTCTCACACATCTCGTAGCAAAAACATCGTGCGGACTCGCTGTGTTATACATGTGGAAGAACTGGGGCTCAATAGATGACATAACACCACCAAGTACTCCAGAAACGGTGCAAACGGGAGTTATCTTCGTATTGCTTGTGCGTTCATTTCTGATCTATCCTTCATCCGCCTCTAATCCAACTATGCCACTTAGACAATTTGCTCCGGCCCCGACCCCACTTTAGGTATTGCTCTTCTCTATGACCTCCTAGCACTCATGATCGGCCAACCCGAATACGCAAAACACCAAAGCGCGAAATGGCACCGCGCATTTATATACATCTTCATCTGCGTCGCGCTCGCCATGGTCGGGGATCTCATCTGGTGCGCAGGCTGGGTTCGAGGTGAAATGCAGCGAGGGATAAGCATGCTCAGACGAGGCGGACCCGTGCTGAGCTCAGGCTCAGGGAGTGCAATCAGTTCTGCGCTGACGGAGGTTCCTATACATGGGCATGCAATGCGCCCAAGTTCTGATGTAGAGCCGGAGGAGGTGTCGATGCTTCCGCTGTCGTTGAAGGGCGACGCTACGCGGATGGGGCACGGGTATGAGATTGATAGAGGGAGGAGCGCAGGTGCTGTTAGCGGGAGTGATAATGATGTCATTGGTTTTGCGGGACGGTTGGGGCAGGCGGAGGAATGGTGAGTTGATGGATGCCATGTTGCATTTCTGAGTACGGGAAGAGTAAAAAGTATTTGGAGTAGAGGACTGTATACTATATCTAGCTTATACTCCCTTTCGATCTGTATTGTAAAATGTAAAACTGAAAATATCTATGTCAGCCACCAACTAGTACTATTGGTCACCTTTATAACAGATTTGTGATCATAGGGGAATAATATTATACGACTTGATGTATGAGTTGGAATCGAGAGTTCGTGAGAATAATAAACTATGCACGTGTGCTGAGTATTAGGCATCTATGTATGTTGTCTGTTAATGTCAAGCCGACTTACCGATCCAGAGCAGCTCACATTACCTTCCTCTTTCCTGACCTTTTATCCGCTTTCGCTTCTGACATCTCCGCTCTACCATCCACTTCACCATCCGTGTCTTTGTCTTCCCGTGTAACTCCGGAGCTTCCTGATCCGTGTCGTGTTCCATCCTCCTCTTGTTCTTCTTTAGACCATTAACGCATTCCTTGTACTCCGACTTGAAAAAATTGCTCTTGAAACCAAATATCAATGCTTGAAATATGTTTACTACTACAGTTCTGATTGAGTATAAATAGTAATTGTACTGTGATTATCCCCATGTCTAAAATATTCTTCTTTTGAGATGCACTGGGAGGTACTATGGTCATCAGTTTATTGGAGTCGCAGCTGGAGCTTGCGAAGCAGTAAACTCTTCCTCGAACTTCTTCTCGTCGCGCTCCATCCTCTCCACTTGGACCTCGGGATCCGCACTCTCGATATCCCTCTCTGTCTGTTGGACGCGCTCCACAAATTCTTCCTTCCTCTCACCCTCGTCCTCTGTCTTCCTATTCGGGAAGCAGATAGCGAGAACCATTCCCATGAAGGTGTCCCATCCGACCTCTCTGTACATACCATCGTCCTTGTGTGTGATGTATTGCCGGCGTGCCATCATAGCGCTCTGCTTAAACATCTCAGCGTCGCGTAGGCGGAACTCGTCATAAGTGATATCGGTGCGAAGGATGTGCAGGTCAGTAGCGAAGAGTGGGTTGCGAACGATTTTGAAGAGAAGATGCGGGAATGTGACGATGCCATGGATGAATTCCCTACGTGGACAAGTAGCTTAGAACCTGGTAACCACTGAAGAAAGATAAAAACTGACCAAATCATATTCCTTTGCCACCACGTGGCCTGTCGTTGCGTGAACGAAGGTAGCTTGTTAAGCCGGCAATTTTCAGCAATCATGACCATGGTTCCCCGTTCCTCAACCCAGCTCCTGCGAACCTCCACGTCGAGCTTTCCGAATGTGTACATCTGCTCCTGGAGGTTACAGATCTGCCACTCCTCAATCGAAGCCTTGACGCGGGCCTCATCTTGCTCCTCTCCAGGTTTCAAGCCAGGTTTCTCGACTTCACCTGTGAGTGAATCACCCTTGGTGCCTGTGATACCTGTAAGTGAATTGAAGTAGATACGCGTCTTTAAATCATGCAGGCGTGTCGTCTCTCCGTTTAGGAAAGTCGAAACGACGTTATTCCTGAGGCGTGCGATCCACCATGGCTCAGAGGCGCTCTTGAACACCCGCAGACGGAAGTCATCCACCTTTGAGAAGGCGATAGGCTCGTTGGATCTTCTGAACACGACGGGGAAGAACCATAATGCGACTTCAAGCGTGCCGCAGGAATAATGGACATTTGGGTCTTTGTATTCGAAGTTTTCGACGTAGAGCGTACCAAAGTGGGGTGCTGATGGACGGGGGAGATGTGGGGTGAATTTTATACAATTGATAGAGATGGAGGTAGTCTTTGGGCTAGTGTAGGAGAGGCCCTGGATTGAGAAGAGACGAATCGTGGATATACGCAAAACGTGACCAAAAATACGGGCTAGAACAAAGAAGAAGACAGCAGTAACGGCAATCATTGCTGAGGTCGTTAATAACTTGAGTATAGAGTGTCTGACGGTATCATATGTGCTGAGAGAAAGGCTGGCGGTGCTGTTCATGCCCAAGGTCTGGATGTGTGGGTTAGGTGTCGTCGCCATTGCCAGTAACGTCGAGAGCAACTCCGAGCGAGAGAAAAGGAAAAATTATACATGACATCATTGGATACCTTTTCGCTGCGTAGTATGTAGATGACTGCTGCAAAATAATACGACGTAAAAACAGCGTAATGGCGAGTGTAAAGGGACGTCAGAATTGTGGAGGCGCCCAGAGCCGTGTGGCCATATATTTGGCAATAGCCTCTAATCATAATGGAAGATCTTCCGTTTTCGGTATAGCTGCTGTCGTCACTGGGCCATTATTATTCCGGCCCCTAGGAAACCCTCGATCTTAATGAAATACTTTCGCTCGGTAACCAGTATTCTAGCCGGTATCGACCTTTATTTGTATTTTTCTTTCCGCTCACATATCTTCCAGTGGTGCCTGGCATATGCCATCGGCAACTTAATCAACAATTTCCAATAATCACTCCAATTCTAGTCAGAAAATCGACTCTCAGATCTAGAGCTCCGTTGTATCGACGTACTTTCTAGAATAAACGTGTATAAGTCTGTAGAACTTCTAGTCTTATACTAGTATATGTTTCCAGATATTCAAAATCAGACTGTTTGGCTATGACAAATCCAGACGCGGCGGTCACTCGTGATCGCATTCCAAAACCAAAGGGAAGAAAGCCCTATATTTCTGAAATTTAAATACACTAATCTGACTTTTGAATTCTCTAGATCGTGGAACTTTAATAAGAATGTTCTATAAGCCTCCTCAAATTCATTTCCAATCCATAAATAAATCAACCGATTTATGGTTTTACATGATCCTCTTTCAAGTTTCTGAAGTCCACTGACCAAGCCTCACTATTTTCTAGAAGAGATCTAACATAAATGTTAAATTGCAATGCCATGATAGATTTATCAGCGTCGTCTGTGAATCTAATATCGTTTCTTCCAGTCACCTTTAGCTCGCTTGCATTTGCCTCCGCTAACATGTTATGTAATGGATTTTCAGGGAAGCATTGTGTTGGAAGCAGCTTCAAGTTACTTCCTCGCGATTCCCTGAAGCCCCCTTTGAATCCACGCAGGCTATATAAATGAATGGACATACGTGTTTGGTAGTTTATCATATGATAACACACGTAAATAAAAGAAAGACAGGTGTTAGCGACAGATGGATGAAGTCCTGACTTCTACAATATGGAAAGGTCCGATAAGCGTTCACTGAGTATACACGCATGGGTTCATAAAGTCCTAGGAAAGAGTATAAAATATCTTCGATAAAACCACAACCAGAGAGAATCGGTATAATTTACGATCTACACAGCATATCCGTACTAGAAAGTCGAATGTAGTCAGCTCATCATGGTGCATGAAAATAGTCAAACATCACTAACCTGTGTGACCATATCTCCAGAAGAATGGGATACCATCGACGAATCAGTTCTGTATGATGCTACAGAGAGCCTTACTTCGGGGTGCAGAGTGGAAGAGGGTAGAAGAGTGGCAGAGCCGGGTTTCTTGTGTTGGGAAATGACTTCGGGCTCGGGATCATCAAAAGGATTTGAGAGAGAAACTAATGGATCAGCAAAGGGATCAGAAGGACTATCCGGGGACGAGATGGAATCAGTAGGAGATGAATATGCAGTAGACGCTGAATGAAGTGAGCCCTCGAACAAAATCAGTGGCGAGGTCGTCACTAGACCACTGTAAGGGTTGTCAGAAGGTGAATACAGCGTAGCCGAGGACGCGTTGGCAAGCACTGCAGTCGAAGCGGGTGACGGGGACCTCATAACAGCACCTCGGTACGAAGCGCCGTCCTTAGCGAACGGGTCATCCAAGAAGGCGACAGGCTTCTTCCTTGGAATATTTCTCACAGGGTTAGAACCAGCGCTCGCAGAGCTTCCGGCTGTTGGAGACCCTTCTGCTACCACCGAATTCACACTCGCTGCTGAAGGATTTGTTGGGGTGCGGACCATGAGCGAAGGATTGAAGTTGATCGCGCTCTCGCCAACCGAGCCCATACTCGTCATCGGAGAGAATGGGAAGGGATCAGCATTGCTTGCCACTTGAGCTTGTATATGACGACGTTTGCGCTTGAGAAGACAGAGTGTGAGGATGGCTCCTACAAGGAGGAGAATAACGCCTCCAATGGCACCACCGACAACAGCTCCTATATTCGTGTCATTACTAAGAAGGCGGTAACGTGAGAATGAGCATCGAGAGTCGGATGAAGGAAGAGTGCTTACTTGGCTGTACCGCTCAATGCTTGAGTTGGTTCGAAGGACTCAGTAGTTAGAGTGCTGAACGTTGTAAACTCAGTGCTGAACGATGTATACGTTGTAGTTATCGGTGTACTGCCGTCGGATATGACCACACTTGTAATTAACGTCGCAGATGTCGTAACGGGGGCTGTCACTGTTGCATATAATACTACCTTAGAGGCATCGGAGTATACGGGCGGTGGAGCACCATTTAGATGAACAGCTGGCTGGCCGCCCCCTCTGATTGAAAGAAAACCAATGAGACGAAGCTGAGGGCAGAATCAATATCACAGACTCACATCGAGGAACCCGTAAAGCTACCATCATCCGTGAGTACCCCAGAACTACCTCCTGCATGGTTATTAATGGGAGTAGGAGAAGGCATCATCGTCATTTCAGCGTGAATTGTAGTCATTACACCACCATTAACCTGGACGTTCGATGCAGGAGAAGGTGAGGAATCTGGTAAGAATGTTGCCATAGGCAAAGCATTATGTGGAGTCATCTCTGCCGAGAGGGATGGAGCAGGTGTGTCTATACCTTCCTGTCCACCATGCTGTGAATTCTGATGAGAGCTGGTATCGTTATTACTACCTCCACCCGAATTATCTGGTACGGACGAGGGACTCTCCTTGGTCGACTGAGTCGGCTTCGATGGTGGGGGAGGCATACCTTCAGGTGGGTGTGTAGTAGATGGTCCAGGATCGCCTCCACGTGAATGAGTACCTCCTTTACCGTTACCGCCACTGGACTCATGTTCAGGATTTTCTTGTGTAGGATTACTGGTAGACTGAGGAAGAGGTGGATGTTGCTGTGTGATGTCACTTCCCTGTGATCCACTGTTCTCAGAAATAGTAGTAGAAGACGACTGCTGGTGTGTGGGGGCAATCGTATGTGGTGGAGGATCACCGTGGTCGTTGGGACTATCAGTAGTTTGGGGCAACGATAGAGGTGGTTGCGTATTACCTCCACCTTGCGAGCCTTCTCCAGGATTGGTAGTCGGAGATGGTCGATGATGTATGCTAATAATCGTAGGCAGTGTAATAACAGGAAGATCGCCGTGGCCGTTGGTATCAGTGGTTTGGGATGGCGTTGGAGGCGGCTTAGTACTGTCTCCATGAGAGCCTCCTTTTCCAGGATTGGCTGTAGGAGATGACTGGTGGTGGGTGCTAGTGACTGTCGAATGTGGAAATATAGGGTGGTTGTTGTCACCTCCTTTCCCATTCGAGCCTTGGTGGCTGTTATCAGAGCCTCCAGAAGTGGGTCCCTCTGGGCTATGAGTGCCATCAGACGATTGTCCGTTACTGGGGAAATCCCCATTACTTGAACCGCCATTGGAGCCTCCAGGAGGCGGCTTCTGTGAGGGATGATCGCCGCCAGAGTTTGGGTTACCTCCTTGCCCGTTATTGAGAGAATTTGCAGTACTGGAGCCTTGTTGTTGGCTTCCAGGAGGCGGATGAGAATGTCCATCTCCACTAGAGTTAACATTACCATTCCCTTGTCCGTTACCAGCTACATGTCCGTTGTCCGAGCTGTTATCAGAGCCTCCGGTAGAAGGATTCTGTGGATTGTGATTACCACCAGAACTTGGGTTAGCCCCACCCCCATTGGTGTGAGTACTCCCGTGATTCGAGTTATGATTCGAGCTTCCTGTGGGCTTCGGG
>ML213593.1:661078-805538 GCA_004379715.1 Crucibulum laeve
TATGATTCGAGCTTCCTGTGGGCTTCGGGAAATGACTATGGGTACCAGCATTAGAACTTCCAATTTGTCCGTTAGTAGGCATTCCGTTATTCGAGCCATGTCCGAAACCGCCAGACTGCGGGTTCTTTGCGCCGTGACTGCTACTGGTTGGACCCTGGGTACTACCTGGTTGGTTGTTGTGCGCGTTCAGACCGCCTTTGGAGGGGCGATGGGGTACGGTACCAGCACCAGAGTTTGGCTGCTGGTCGTTGCTCGGCGCTCCACTCTGTAGGTCGCCTTTGCCTGTCCCATTGACATGCTGAGCTCCTCCCTTCACGCCATTAGCACCATTTCCGCCGTGAGATGCACTCGGTTTGGTGTTCGGGGAGGATGGCGAGGGTTTTCCTGGATTAGGTGAAGTATTGGAATTCGAGGGTTTCTGCCCACCCTTGCTTCCAGTGTTGTTACCTTTAGACGGTTGTCCTTGACTGGGAGCATTGGAGGAAGGGGGTCTATTATTTGTCTGGGATGATACTGGAGCTCCTTCAACTTTAGTTCCAGTCCCCTTTCCGCCCTTCCCGCCTCCTGTTGTATGTTGTTGAACAGGGCTGCCCTTAGAAGACGGAGAGGCACTGTCTGGGGAAGGTTGCAAAGGCGAAGCGCCTGATCCATTAGCTGACAAATGTTTGTCGTTGAGATCGCCTTGCTTTGGGGATCCGTTCTGCTGACCTTTCGAACTTTGTGGGGCACCTGAAGAACTCGAAGGAGGTGAAATGGGGGAGCTACTGGTTGGTTTGGGGCTGCCGGAACTCTTGCCGCCTTTTCCCGTATCCTGAGGTGGGACGTTCGCGTCTTTAGGAGTCGTTGACGCGTGGTCATTACCACCTTTCGGAGGGTTTACACTGCTAACGGCCCCGGTGGAACTAGGAGATGATGTAGAGTTGGGAGAGGGCGAAGGAGGGGGCGGATTAGGTGATTTTGAACCCTTAACGTCGGAATTGCTCTCGCCTTTCTGCGGACCGGCTTTGATGGGCGCGTCCGTAGACGCTGCGGATACACTACTCTCAACGGCAGAGCCCTTAACTGCGCTGTCATTCGAAGCGTGCGGGGCGCTACTGTCACCAGCAGCTTTCGATTGCCCGGAAGCTGAACCTTGATCGCCAGTCGATGCTGATCCACCGTGGTCATCGTCAGCCGCAGTCTGCGGTGATCTAACAGAGAAATCGATTACAATGGGTTAACGTCTAAAAACTAAGTGTAAATCTCACTTTGTTGGCGATGGAGAATTGGAATGAGTCACTGGCTCAGTCGAGACCGAGGGACTCTTCGGCGTCTGGTTGCCTGTAGACTGCGATGAACTCGATTGATTCGAGTTCACGGACTCTCCTGGCTGATTACTTTTACCAGTCGTCGCCGTTGTCGTCGAAGCGTCGCTTCCATTTCCCGACTTGGATTGATTTGAATTGTTGTTTGATGCAGGTACACCTTTCGACTGTGTAGTGCCATTGTCGGCCACAGCAGGGGTTTTCGGAGAATTATCCTGAGTAGACGGTGTTGATATCCCGCCAGTACTCGAAGCTTTATTACTATCTTGAGAAGAAGATTGTTCTACAGAAGGTTTCTGGATCGTGCTATTAGCGCTGTTGTCGCTCGAGGCCTTGGTGCTGGCAGGAGACCCAGCGGCCGATGAAGCTGCTGTGGAGTGAGTGTGTGAGATTGCGATAGACAACACATGCGTGTATACAGATAATGAAAGGTTTCGCTCACCTGGTTCACCCTTAGCCGACGAATCCGCTCCTGGGGAGCTGCCACTCGACTTTGAATCTAAGGGTTTAGGGCCATTATCAGATCCTTGAACATTTGACCCGGGAGCGCCTGTATGTTCAATAATAAATACGTCAGCGAATTGGTACCAAGCCGAGTGCATTTCCCAGGCCAATGCAGCAACCAGACATTTAGAGGAAGTTCCAGATCGGCTATTAGAAGTACTCACCGCCAGCGGCCTTTGATCCATTTTCCGTTGCTGCTGGAAGTCGCCTCCAGGACGTTCGGCTAGATAAGGGGGACATTAAGAACGACGAAAAAGAAAGAAGGAAGGAAAGGAATGGATGTGGTGGTCGCAGACCAAGAGACCACTTAGCCATCCAGCTTCCTGCATCCTCATCATATCAATCAACGACATCGAGAGTTACAGTCACTTTACATGAACAGCTTCGAACCGTTTTATTTTGAAAGTGAAAGCTATCTGACGGGATGTCGATCCTCCATGTCTACGAGCCGAGGGGTCTAGTTAACCAAAATAACTCCTTAGCAACGCGGTGCTCGGCTAGGTCTCAACTTTGTAGATCATAAGAGCGCGTTAAGTCCTTGAGTGCAAATGCTCTGCAAGAGTTTACTTACCTTTAAACTTTGTGAAATGGAACGTTTTGAAAAAATGAGCATTTCCGCGCGCTAGGCAGGAGGTAAGTAAACGACGGTTTCCAGAACCCGAATGACGTTGACATTCGACGGGTGCACATGCGCTGGCTTTAAAAAGAATGTTGCTTGCATATCTCATGATATGTGTATCGAATCAAGATGGCAGGTTCTGTGATCGTGCTGGGGTGATCTGGCAGTTCCAGATGATGCCTTTGATGGTTACTGTTTTGGCTATTTATTTCTCTTAGGGTGCTAGGGTACCGAGGTGTGCGCGTAACGAGCAGGGAAAAGAAGAAGGTCGGAAGTAGTTGGCAGTGTATAGGAGGTCAATAGAGTTGACTTTCTTCTCGATTGAAGCATGAGAAACATTGACACTGAACTACTTGCAACTGATCGCCAAAATTCGTTGAAGCTTCAGTGAAAATCGCAGAATACCCTGAGCTCGGACTTATCCTGCGTGAAGTGATCGAGTAAAGGGGCCTCCCGCGATCCATCATAGCCAAATAAAGAGTGATGAGCTTGAGGATCTGGAAAGTCGACGTCATGAGATCAGCTTCCCCTTGGCCCAACTATTACATTCTGCGCACCTTCTGGCAGAGGTATCTTCTGAGAAGGTAGTCTATCTTGGAACGCAGTCGCGCATCTCAAAAATAGGTAGTGCTTATCGTGAATATCAATTGGTATCAAGCGCCCTTGCCGACTGCGGGAAATTTGAATAGAACAGCTAAGAAAAAAACGGTTGCATAGAAAACGCTTAAATAGAACATGGAAGCTGCAGCTGGGTCGAGATACGTCTAAAATCGAATCTTCGGAAATATTGGAACTGTGGTTGGGATAGTCTTACGCCACAAGGCGAGCACAAGGAAAATGTTTTCCCCCGTGGTCGGAATAGTCCGAGTTCCCACTTCCGCTCCAGCGAGCACGGAGTAGCCGTCAAGAATTGTTTTGGTCATATTGCCCTGCACCATCCGGATATGTCGTTGATGACTAGAATGGGGCGTCAGACCCGTGGGCTGAAGAGGCTTAAGGAGGGTTCTGCGAGTGGTACCTTGCCTTCTTCAGGTTCGTCCTTTGTTGTGCGTGCTAGAGCAGCCGGCGGACTTCGCGAAGATTCCTGCGGAAAGGTGGATGTATTAAAGTCAGGGGGTGCAGGTAGGAGAGGAGCTGGGGGGGATCGTGGAGGACATGCCGTTTACTTGAGTACACGTTGAAAGTACCTGGGACATAAGAGCGAAATATCGCCCAGGCGACGCGGAGGGTCTCGGATTGGACGCGTTGTGGACGATTAGTAGGAGTTGAGATGAACGAATTCGCGAACAGCGCGCCGGCAACGAGCTCACGTGGCAAATTAGATCCCACGCGAGCTGTAATGGGCCTAAATGGAGTCAAATGGAAGCTTCTTGGATTTCTTCTCCCTGACTGCTGTCGGGCGTATATTTTGTAAACACTTCATATCACTTCTTGCGCTTCCTCTTTCTCTTCTAAACTACTGCGTCCCCGTACTTAATCCCTTCTTCGCTGGTCTACTCTACATCCTCCTTGCATGAAATGCGAAAGACAAAGCTCAACCACATCCGTCAAGGTCGCAGGCTCTCTGATCCCCTCGCTGCGGCAATCCTGCCCCCGGAGGATGAGTCCCCCGTCGAGCGCGAGATGCGAGAGAAGGCAGAGAGCGAAGCCAAGAAGATCAGCGACCACATCGATGACATGCTTAGGCAAGAACGCAACGACAGGAAGAAGTCAAAGCCAGAGGTCAACGTCTTGCTTCTTGGTCAGTCGGAATCAGGCAAAAGTACAACCCTCAAACGTGAGTAGCACTCTTCTCCTTCGTCTTCGAGGGCACGCCAAGGAGGGGAAAGGCCGCCGTGGGCGGGCATGCGGGGGAGCATGACGCTGTGGGCAGTGAGAGGCTATGGGCGACGTCGTCAGCCTAACCTCCATTTGGAAATGAATTATCAAGTGCGTCCTTCATTGTCATGCGTGTCGTTATCATCCATTCACATCGCATTCCCCAAGCCAGGGCTATGCTCCAAATTTTTATGCTTTGCTATTATGCTCGCGGTCGTGCTCCTGCCATGACCACGTCGGTCCGCCCGACCGCTGCCGTGGTATTGTGCCTTGGCCTTCTCGTTGCACCTACCTACCCGCCTTTACAAACGCAACACTGACTGTTAAACATTTCTACCAGAATTCCAACTTCTGCACACACCCGCTGCCTTTCATGCAGAGAGGATCGCCTGGAGAGCAGTAATTTATCTAAATTTGGTCCGATCTATAAGAAGGTAGCGTATTCGCTAAAGAATGTTCCTTTCGTGCCGTTAAGCCGACTCATTTCGGCTTTGCAGAATATTAGAGGCCCTGGCACCGGATGTCGATACGATAGACGACCACGACGATGAATCGATGGAAACGGCATCCATAATAATCTCGTCTAACGGGCGACCTCCTTCGGCTATCTTAGGCACACGCGTTCCAAAATACGAACATTATCGACAGCGGCTCGAGCCGTTAATAGATCTAGAAGAACGATTAATTCGCCTATTATCCTCTAGCGACGAGGACGAGCCGACTCAGTTAGGACCTACGCATCCGGACTGGCAGAGCTTCGTGAGTGGGAATGAAAATTATTTCCCCGGCCAAACTCTAGCCAATACCAACGGCCGACCATCGCCCACCATTAGTATTCCTCTTAAATCGCAAACCCTCTCTTCCGCGGCAAACAGGAATGGAGGCAGTCACCTGCTATCCCCCAACGGCGGCAATTTCCGAAATAGAGAAGGCAGGGAAGTCTCCGTACATACGTCTAACAATTGGAAGAAATACTTCCAGCTCGGAAACAAGTCAAAGAGCCCGACAAGCGGAGAAATCGCGGGGTGGTGGGAGGACCCGGATGATCCTGTGCACGCACTCAACGCCTCTGCCCCAGCAATGCTGGAGTTATGGCGGGACCCACAAGTGAGGCAACGTCTGCGCGAGAAGCGGTTGCGGCTGGAGGAAAGCAGTGGATTGTACGTATACTTCCCCACACCTCCACAGGAGCTCATGTCGTACTCCTTTCGCTTGAAATGCTTACTGACTTGACGTGTTTTTCTCTTCATTCCGGCAGCTACCTCGATGAGATTCCAAGAATAACCGCCAAGATGTATATCCCCACAGATGGTGCGTATTTCCGCCCTGACATGCTGCCTTTTTCAGGACCCATGACAGCTGACGATGTTTTTCGTTTACCTGGATAATAGCGGATGTCCTTAAGGCACGGCTGAAAACGATGGGCGTTGTCGAGCACACGTTTTCTATTCCTTCTGGAAGTAACAGAGGCGTTGAGTGGCGTATCTATGATGTGGGCGGAGCCAGGAATCAGAGGCAGGCGTGGGCGCCGTACTTTGAGGACGGTGAGTGGAGGAAATCTACTTATCGAGTTGTTGGAGTTTTAGCTGAAGATCCTTGGTATCCTCTAGTCAATGCAATCATATTCCTTGCGCCAATCTCGGCCTTTGATCAGGTCAGTGGTGTATTATTATCATAGCAATCCTTTGTTTACTAATTTTTATCCTCGATATAGGTGTTGACCGAGGTTCGCCGGAATACTACTTACATCATCGGACATCCTAATCATTCATTACCCCTTTCTTTTTTATAGGATCCACGCGTCAACCGACTGGAAGACTCTCTGCTTCTCTGGAAGCTTGTCGTCTCTAATAAGCTGCTAGCACACGTGAACATTGTTCTTTTCCTGAACAAGTGCGATCTGCTGCAGGTACGCCCCCGCCCGATTTCTCTCAATTTAGAAACTTCCCTAAACGGTTTGGTTTGGTGCCTTTTAATTTTCTTTTTAGGCGAAGCTGGACGCAGGTGTGCGACTGAACCAGCATATGATATCGTACGGCGACCGACCAAACGATTATGATTCGGTGTCAAAATGTATGTTATCGCTCTACAGCATTTTACGGATCATAGCGCTGATAATGGGGTGTTGTAGACTTCCGTACGAAGTTTAGCGCTCTGCACCACACGTATACCCCTAACAAGGAACGGGAGCTCTATGGTATGTATTTACTTCCGTCTTATCCTGGACTTGCATCGCTAAATTCCCGCTCAATCTCAGTCCACCTGACGGCAGTGACGGACACCCGCAAGACGGCTGTAATCATATCTAGTGGTATGTTCATCTCATCATCCTTGATGGTGACGATACTCATTAATATCTGCAGTGCGAGATATCATAATCAAAGGAAACCTACGGAACATGAGGCTCGTGTGAGCTCACAGGGCTTTACTTTTTTTGTCGTTCTTTCATATTCCCTGCTCTGGACTTGCTTTTGCTCCTGCTTTCGTCATTCCAGCTTCTCGCCTTCTTGCTTCTCATCCCGTTGACAACCCCCTTCGCAACCTGAACTGCATCCTTCCATCTTTCCACAATCCTCTCCCCATCCTACCCTACTTCTGCTTCGACTCCTTTTCCTTCTGCTCCTGGTCAACGCAAAAGTTCCCTTCCATTCCTCCGTCGTATCTTCGCTGCTGCATCTCGTTACATCTCACCCCTCCTCGCATATCATACCATACGCATTTGTTGTCCCTCGTACCATCTTCGTCGTTTTAATCCATCTGTACTCTACCGCATACTACCCTGTTTTAGCTGTGCTAATTGCCATACATATTACATACATCTATCCAAATTTTATAAATGTACTTTGCTCTGGCTTCCTGTAGACATTATTTCCAACGCGAGATTCAGGGAGGAATTAACATCGACTCGAAGTAACCACATTAAACGTCTCCGACCCTACCGCTGTCAATGGATTATCGAATTCCAGCTGACGTCGCGCAAGGTGCCACAATCCCACCGTCCATCGTGACTCCGAAAACCCGTTTATTCACCTGAATGCTGCTGCCCCGAACTCCACGCGCTTTTGGCCTGATCTCCAAAACATATTCCCTATCGCGGACGATCGCGAACTCACCTCGGAATCCAACGTGGACTTCATCCATCCTCCGCGCCAATCCTACTGAATATACCGTTAGAAGAATGTCTACTGCCACCACAGACGCTTCGCTTTCTATCGTTTCGACATCGCGTATGTTATTTCTTGCTTTGGGTGATAGATCTGGCTAAATCTGTCTTTTGAACGTTTGCAGAGGCACCTGCTGCCATCGGGCCTTACTCTCAGGCCATCAAGGTTGGCGACCTCCTCTTCGCGTCAGGATGCATTCCTCTCGATCCCTCAACCATGCAAGTCGTCGAGGGTGGCGTTGAGGCACAGACTGAGCAGGCACTGAAGAACCTGAAGGCTGTCGTTGAGGCTGGTGGCTCAGAACTTGGCAAGGTCGTGAAGACTACAGTGAGGAACCTATCCCCTTTCAATCTACTTTCTTACTAATTGTATGATTGTGCGTTTAGGTCTTTCTGAAATCGATGAATGACTTCGTAACTGTCAACGGTATCTACGAGAAGTTTTTCGGGAACCACAAACCCGCGCGATCAGCTGTCGAGGTCGCAAGACTGCCTAAGGATGTCCTGGTTGAGATTGAGTGCATTGCAAGGTGTGTGGAAGTCAGTTGTCTATAATGCTTTCAGAATTGACACATTCCCCCTTCAGCTTGAAGTAAACGATCACCTTAAGGAGAATGTAAAAATAACGAAAGAAGTCGTACGTAGAATAGAATTTCAGTGAATGATACCTCGATATTCATCAGCCTGTTTCACTGGCTGAGACGCGTCCAAGGGTATACAAAAACGAAAACAAATGCAATTGATAAAAATCCGACAAAGTAATCTTACATTCCCTCGATAACCTCCTTCAGTTTAGTCTCGTCTAAGATCTCGAATCCTTTCGCTTGTGTGACCTGGAGACGCGTGTTAGTTAACGAATGGATGCGCTAAAAGTAAGAGGGAGGCACCTGAGCGAGTTGCACATTATGTTGGTCGAGCTTCTCCTCCATTACTTGCTTGAGCACCCGTAATGTTAGTATTTGCGCTTCTTTGAGAGTCATTTGCTATAATCGATAATGTTAGCGACTTTCCAAGCAGCAAGAGAGCATCATAGCGCACCTTGTGCCACTTGTCCTGCAGCTCACTCTGCGCTGCTTCTGATCCTGAACCAATGGCTTTGGCATCGTAACGCACGAAGGTTCCTGAGGGGTCGGTGTGGTATCTATATACCTATTAGCACAGACGATGATACAATACCATCGTAAAATGCTCACAGTTGAGGACCAAGCTCGTCAATCCCAGCAATCAACAGTGCAACACCAAATGGTCTACTCATCATTGCCTCCTCGTCGTGTACACTCTCTCCGAACCTCAACGCTAAATCACAGACCGCCTGCGTCACACTCTCCACCTTGATAGGCTCGTCGTATGTGAATGCGTGGTTCTGGGAGGTCACTCGGGCATGGTCGATCATGGTGCGGGCGTCGGCGGTGAGTCCGGACATGGCACACCCAAGGTGGCTATCGATCTCCATTATCTTTTCGATGGAGTTGGATTCGAGAAGGGGGGATTGGACACGTTTTTCGACGCCGAGAACAACGCCTTCGGGCGTGCGGATGCCTACTGTCGTTGATCCAAGCTAATGAAAGTTTCAGGATCTCCAGACTAAATGCATAGAATTCAAGAACATACCTTGATAGCTTCGATAGCATATTCGACTATTTCCGTCATATCCTTCAGCATTTCAATTAGAAAACGAGCATAACTGAATACAAACCTTGGAACAGACGTCCCTCGGGAGAAAAGGTGTTAACACCACGATCTACATGCCAATTCAGCCTCTTCTATTCAGGCTTAAACGTTATATATGCGCATACCGTACTCTGAACGCGTCAAAAACATGATTTAGGAGGGATATGGGTGGAAACGAGGGAGATGAATAGAATAAATGAGAAAGAGCTTGCATTGCGTGTTCTCCTCGACGCGTGTTCAGCTCGTGGGAACTGTAAATCTTATCTTATCTACGGCGCGTCCAACGGTGATTTGGAACTTCAACCAAACTTCAACCTTGTTTTCTTCCTGCTTCCACTAGCAGCAAGGATCTGACCACGACATATTCACCCAACCCGAATCACATAAACACATATACTTGCCCAATTATCTAGGGCCGCACTGCGAAACAAATCACGGAACAATAATGGAGCGAACAAAGAGCGAACGTGCGGGGTACACCTGCGCCGGAATAGGGCGATGATAATCGTGATCGCCCCAAAATCATAATTCCGGACTAAACCACCAACTACCATGTCTATCCCAGAACTCACCCACTCAGACCTACAGCAAATCCTCAAGTTCACCACAGACCTCGCCCGCAAGGCTGGTGAACTCATTCTCGAGGGCTCGGAAGCCATACAATCCGCGTCGGCAGAGAAGGACGTCGGGGAGAAGAAAAATTCCGTTGACCTGGTCACGGAGTATGATGTTCGTGTTGAGGAATTGGTGAAGAAGGAGATTGGCACAAAGTATCCTGAGTTCAAGTTGTACGTTCTGGGTTCATTTGTCGTAACTAGGCGACTAATCATCATGCAGTATAGGGGAAGAATCATATTCTGCTGGATCGCGTCCACCTCTTACCGATGAACCTACGTTCTGCGTGGATCCCATTGGTATGTTCTGTTTCTATATGCATCTACTTCACACTCACCGAGTACTCAGATGGAACTACGAACTTCGTACATGGCTTTCCATTCGTTTGTATCTCGCTGGGATTGATCTACAAGCGCCGACCTGTGCTCGGAGTCATCTACAATCCCTTCTTGAACCACCTAGTACGCATCTGTATTCATCCTATTATGGATTCGTGCCCATACTACCTGTAGTACACTGGAATCAAGGGCCAAGGCTCCTTCTTGTCGCGCAACAACTCCCAGCCCGTCAAGCTTCCTCTATCTTCCTCGCCTAAACCACTGCCTTCACTCAATCAAGCTCTTCTTGGTACGCATTGGCTTTACATTCCTCGTTATGGTTCTTCTAACCATCAAGTAACCTTTATACAGCTGTCGAATGGGGCTCAGATCGTGGCGAAGCTACCATCGGTCCCAAATCAACTTCTTTCGCACGTCTCGCTGGAAATCCCGCACAGGGCGTTACAGGTGGAAAAATGGCTCATTCACTCCGCTCTATGGGTAGTGCAGCCCTCAATTTTGCGATGGTCGCTCAAGGAGGGCTGGATCTTTACTGGTATGTTCTCACTCCATTTCTCCTTCTACCATTCCTTGGCTTAATATCGTGTGCAGGGAAATTGGATGCTGGCCATGGGACGTCTGCGCTGGTATTGTTATCGCCGAAGAAGCAGGAGGAATTGTCACAGGCTCGCACGAAACATTTGCTGCTACGGCTAATTCTGCGAGTTTTGGTGATGTTACTGAGCAAGTCCTTACCGGACGCAAATATATCGTTGTCCGCGCCATTGGTGATACTCAGGTTAGTATCATTCTTGATAATAACTTGCCCGTAAATTGTATGTAGCTGACTGGTATGTACATCTACAGGGCGAGAATAATCGTGACGCTCAGAAGAGAATCATTAAAGAGTTCTACGACAGCGTCGAAGACGTTGCTCCAAACTAAACGGCAGCCATGATCACTTGCAGAAATGTAGAGAATAGATATGTAACATGTAGATTGTTCATCCAAACTAACAACAATGTCAATAGGTATACAGATAGTAGAAGACAATAGACAGAAAGGAAAGACTATAGTGTAGGCATGTATGAGAGAGATTAGAGGCAAGCAAGGAGAGTCAGTGTCTATAAGAGGTGTCGTAAATCATAAGTAACGTCGTAAAGATAAATAAAAATAGCTCAGCACCAAATCTCGCCAACCCATTAGATGAAGGACCATAGAAGAACTGAAAATGAAAACTAATAACGGGTATATACGGGTATCTTCAATGACGAGAACTCAAGCCCTCTTGTACTGTTTAACAGCCTGTTTCGTGACCATCTTCTTTTGAATGAAGTGGAATACTCTGGTCAAGTCTGAGTACATGAACACAGGTATGATGAAGATCATGAGAGGAATCGCAATTTTCCAGAACCTGCACAGAAACGAGTAAGTGCTGTGACCCAAGAGAAGGGAATACAAGGATACGTACAACCAGTCAGAGTTATTCTGAACCGACCACATCGCCTCGAAGTTCATTCCGAAGTATCCAGTAAGAAGTGTGAGAGGAAGGAAGATGATTGTCGCGAGAGTCAGGCGCCGCCTAGCAAGATTAGAGCATTCTCAGCATGCACTCGGTGTGGGCATAAGAACGATTGGTGCTTACATGACTTCATTCATTTCATACGAAGCAAGCTGTCATTCGTCAATTTATCGTTAGCGGGGTTTAGCACCGTCGGCGGTAATAGAACTGACATTGAATGTATAGTCAATCAAGTTCTCCGAAATGCTCGTGAACATATCTAAACTTGTCAGGATGTACTCCATGTGATCGAATACGTCCGCCTACATAAATATGTCATGAGTAAGTATACTAGATGGTAACACGTAAAATGAAGGCGGGACGCACGAGATAAATCTTCGATTTGTGGCTCATGAAGCCGACGACTTTGGTGTTAGCATTGGCAGGATCAGACATATCAATCAGTGCTGCGCAGCGGTCCACATCGTAGCGCCTCAAACCATAAATGAGGGTCTTGATGGGTTCGAGGGTACGCTTGTGGAGGATAAGGTCTCCAGAGAGAATGTGTACTAGCGAAGTCCATAAATAAGTGTCACGGCTTCACGGCAAGGTCGGTGAGTAGACGCACATTCCCTGACTGTCCTCATCTTTGGCTTCAGCAAAATCCTACGTTCAAATTTGTTGATTTTAGTGTGATATTCGTCGATGACTTGGAGAGACCTGTCGACAACTGGAAGTTGTTCATAAGTGATTTAGGGAACATTTTTCATAGGAATTGCTTACTGAGATCAAGCAATGCATGAACGAGCAGCGAGGGGTCAGCAGAAGTCCTAAGCACCGTGTCGCGAGATCTGAGGCGTTGGGTGATAGGAACAGTGAAATCGAGGTCTGGTTCTGGGTGGATAGAGATCACGGTTCCTGTAATAAGTTTAGGTATTATACAAAGTATTCAACGACGAAGCGGGGAGATTACATACCGTCCCTGAACAGGAACAGGAACATGGGTGAGACTTTAACATTGACTCGTTCGCCCTAGGTAGATTGGTAAGTGAGGTAAAACTCTATAGAATATGCATGCTACTTGTAAACCAACCTGCTTCAAAGCCTCGATGGATACCTCTTCGACCTGACGTTCTTTACGAGCGTCCTTCACCTGGAAAGTTTGAACATGAGTTTGAACTTTATCGGTAAAAATACGGCAGGACTCACATCGCCCTCCCGTTTGAGAAGACGCGCCAGGTTCGACGCGGAATTACTAGCTTTTGGCATGCCATCAACGTCGCGCCGATTGGTGGGGAGTAGTGGGTTACGTCTCCTCTTGGTGGTAGACTGGCGGGAGGTCGGGGGAGTACCGTACATGGTCTTCTCTTCGTCAACATCTCCGCCTTTCACTCCATTCAGTCTATCTTCGTCCCTCATCGGTTCAGGAGACATGGAACGCGGTTCACCAGTCAAGGTAGATCCTTGAGCTGCAGAGTGGCCTGAAGGACTGTAATCGGGATCGCCAAGTTCATGGCAGAGTATTCGGAGAAAAAGGTGTCTGGAGTAGTAGTCGGCTTTTGACCTGTTTTGCTTGTGTCCATGGAAGACATCCTCAAGAGCTAACGGATGTAAATCTACAAGATTTCGATTTGATTCCGGCGGTAGTATGCGTCATAACGGAAGAAAAAACGCACTGTATTTGATCGAGACCGCCTTTATCACATCCCAGCTCATGCCTCCTATGTTTATCCACCGCACCTTCACCCATGGCTCGCGCTGGCTTGCAGACTTATCACCCATAAAGTTTACGAACTCCTTGTTCGTCATCCGCCCGAAGCTGCTGCGAACCGCAGAGTAGTCCACGACTTCGATAACGCAGTCCTGGCTGATGTGCGAGTACAATGCATCTGCTGATGCGCGACGTGGGTCGACACCTGGCTCTGCACCAACACGCCCTCCTGTGGTCAAGATGGAAGCCCCTCGATGCATCGCCATGACTCGTCGTACAGTAATGCGGAACTTTTCTTTGGGGGTGAGGTTTTGCCATCCTGGTATTGGGTGAGGTGCTCGTGAATGTAAGGAGCGCCTGGAAGCGGAGAACGGGTGCGGCACCGTATGCCCAGTGGGAGACCATGGCGTCCGTATTGAGTAGGTCGGTGATGCGGCTTCCGCCGCTGGCTCTTCATAATGAATCTCATCTTCCGGGTCTGGAGTCAGCGACCGCCCTTCAGAGTCTGAAAAGCTGTTTTCTCGTGGCATCGTCGATGTAGCTCCGACTCCTCTGTTAAGGGTGTAATTGGTCTTCCAGTGATTTATCGAAGTTCAGAACCGTATCCAGTGGATCCTGAAGGGTCGAGGAGGGGAGAAAGAGTGTGGTGGGGTCGCCGATGGGGTGTGGGCCTTGGTGAAAGCTCCAATTGAAGCCTTGATGAAAGTTGCAATTGAAGCCTCGAGGTTCGAATGTATTCATAGTAGAGGAACAGCCACCAATTGTATATTTATTCTAAGCACGCGGTAACCAACACGTTACCATGCACGGATCAATGAGCCTGTACTTATGTTTTCCAGAAGAACAAAAGTAGTTCCAAGCTCGAAACTTTTACTACAACCCTTCAAATCAGTTTGCCAGTGCACCTTCCTATTGCTGGCTCTGGATTCTCCGCAATTCCAATGCCTGGACCTCCGACGCTGTCATGAGCGCTGAGCGAAACGCTCAAAGACCGAATATTCGTAACACCCAGTAACATCTGCATACATCAAGCATACATATGGCCCTACACGTATACTCAAAACTTCGCCTGATCTGTTGAGCTGCTGGTCGAAAATATAATTTAAGTACATTTTATTACAGTCACTTTCGTATGACTGTTGGTTGAGGGAGTCAAGGCATAACCTCGACGCACACGACGGGTGAGCGGATCCGAGCGGAAATTTGATGAGAATGCTCTCGTTAACGTTCAACGTCGAACTCCCAACTCCCATCAATCTACCTGAAAGGACTATCGATCCATTCGTCGATTAGAATCGCCTGAGCAGCTGAGCTCTACCTTCGCAACGAATACGATATGTATTCAACAATCCCTGGATAACCCTTCGACGCTTCACTGGCAATGGTGCTTGGACGAAAGATTTAACCAATCGCTTTGACGCCGTCACTGGCCCTGGCCAGTGGCCATCAATTAATTCTCACATGGGCACATACAGTACTGTTGAAATCTACCATGAATTCGTTAGTAGCAAGATCTTGACCTTCGCCGAATTGAACTCAAAGTTAGCCACACAGCAGTATGCTTCATTACCTTCACGTTTTTGATTTCGGTACTAAGTACGGCACCTTCAGGAAGTACAACATTAATATATGTCGCGCTCGTCCGAAGATAAGCCCCCTACAAAGGAATTTGAGGTAACAGCTTTCTATAACAACTTTCGCGAGACACGATGATGACGTATTGAAACTGAAAGGAACCGCAGAAAGCGCCTCGGCAACTTTCTCCGTCTCTCAATCCAGCTGCACCCTCCTCAGCCCATGGTGCACACACTGTATATAATAAGAGTCAAGCGAACGAAGAGTCCGAAGTGTGTCAGATGTCGCCTGATATGTTCGACTTGCTGATATTGTACTTCTAGTTCGTACCATGGCGCTGTGGCGATCCATATCGATATCAGATACCTAAAGAGGGTGATCCATGGGAGACGTGCCATGAGGCTATCAAGAAATACGACGATGCGGTGTGCAGCGCCTGGAAAGGTGAGATTCGGAATTTGCTGATCTTCATACGTTACTCGCATATCTCTTAATTTTATACTCTCTGAATATTTATCCAGGCCGGTCTTTTCTCAGCCGTCGTTACCGCCTTCGTGGTCGAATCGTATAAACTGCTAGCAGATCCCATTGATGACTCTACGCGTCTTCTCGCCGAAATTGCCATTGAACTGGCATCTATGAACGGACGAACGCTACCATCGCCCCCCTTAAGAGGAGTTCGCTCCATCTGCCTTCGCTATTAGACTTAGCACTTTTTGGTTTCTGAGCTTGGTGCTCAGTCCGACTACCGTCTTGCTTGGTACCCTCGCCCTCCAATGGATTCGAGAATATGAGCGATACGAAGCAATGTCGTACAAAAAGAGACTTGAAGTTCGTCAGATGCGAAAGCTTGATCAAATGGCAAATACCAAATATCCTGCGTGGTTTACCTATTTTACTCCAACTAGCATTGGTGCTTTTTTTCTTGGGAATGCAGGATCTTCTACGATCTCTAGATCCAATTATTACAATTGTACTGTCCGTAATTGTTGGATTAGTGCTTTTCATTACTGTTGCGACAACTATTATACCTGGGCTTCAACTACGTTTACTCTTTTTAAGACATTCGTCAAGTTGGTCAAACTGTCCGTATAAATCTCCGCAATCTTGGGCGTTCTACTAACTTATGATTAAACTGTGTTATTATCCGCTCGTCCTCTTCAGGAGGCTACCTGGCACATTTGGTCTAATATATGTGCTGAAGAGCATAACTTCAAATGGCTGGTCTGCTTTCGACAGTGAGTGGTGTCGATATTGGGGACACGTTTATACGCCTCAGGCCATTGCCTGGGCTGGTAGAACATTTGCGGGAGGAGATGACAGAATAGTATCTGCTAAATACCATTCCCTCAACGATATGCCTGCTGGTTGTGCTAGAGAAACTGTAGCACTCCTTGTCTCTAGTATCCAAATGGTAGATCCGGATAAAGACAGGGACCTCTACATATACCAATTCTGCCATCTGCCTCAGTAGCCTCTTGAATTATGCCGCGTTCAAGCACCAGTTCCTGATTCATGCTATTGAACTCTTTATTATGGTCTCAAACACAGAAACCCGAATTGAAACTTCTGGTTTTCATGGACGAGTTAACGACTTTGGATATAAGTTCACAATCATAGAGAGTGCGAAAGGCACCGGTGCCGAGTTACCACCAGGTATGTTGAATATTTTATAAGGGTATCTTTACAAACTTAACTAAAATAACGTGCACGCAGACTTAATGGTGCAGTTCATTCACTGCCTTACAAACATTTTCAGATATCAGGAATATGAACGATGCGAAGATTCTGTGAGCGACGTCGATATTATAGCAACGTTTGTATGGTATGGCATTGTTGAATCGGACAAGATGAATCTTGCATTGCACACACCACTGGCCAGACTTTATGCCACTCTTCAACAGTGGCTTCTTCGTCAATCACTTGAGCCTGCAGATGATAATTTACTGGTCAATCGTCGATGCGGTTTGTTTTTAAGTAGCATGGATTTCACGGGAATCACTGTACTTCCTGCTAAATTAGACCAGTACTCCCGCTCGCCACAGCATTCGGAAATGCTTCAGGCGCTAAAAGTGCTTTTTCGAACTATATTCTTTAGGTATAGCAAAAAGCTTTTCACCGAACGTCCTTATATGATGGAAATTTGGCCGGCCTTCCGCGATAAGACACTCTTAGTAGCTCTGCCTGGTGTCTGACAATCTAGAAGTTATGGTCGTGGATAATTAGTTTGACCCAGGATCAATGGAAGAAGTAAATTTATAACGTATTTCTCCCTACGTTAAATTTCATAGAAAGTAATATATAGGAGTATTCGTATGTTTCTTAAGGTCAGTGAGTCGCTTTAGGGCAACTCCAGGGCGCTAGATTTAGAATCTTGTTCACACCTCTGTGTCCTCCAATACTCGACTGTAGTATACAGCTGAAACCCAAGTGTATTTCAGGGATGACTTAGTTAGGTGAGCATAAAGCTTCACACACTAAGTGTCTAAAGGAACCACCCATATTCTATTATCCATGTCATGGCGCATAGACGAGAAAGAGGTGGCGTTTGTGGGTCCAGGGTCCAGGCGTAGACCAGCACAAAAAGATAATATTGTACATAGGCAGAGCTCAACATCACTACCACATCACTTGGCTGTTGGTCATCTGGTTTAGCACTCATCTTCGTTAGCCTCCAGCGAATATTGGAGGGATAACACTAGTTCTACGTAACGGGTATCGGCGCGTCATTTTCGGGTGTGAATTATCAAGCTCAATACAATGCCTCAATCATGATTGGATATGAATGGATACGAGCTCGTTCAACAAAGCATCATACATTCATCGAACGGATATGCAAAGCCGCACATAAAACCTGCAAATAATGCTATCAGCTGTGTTAGATACATACAGCTCCATAAAAAAAATACCTAGATGTTAAATGCCATGGGATCCCAAATTTACCCATTCTTCTAGGGCGTTACTTGTCAAGGGAGCACAAGAGGATTTAGCTTCCCTGGCGATGGTAGCGTTAAGGGCTTCCTTTTCTTGCAAGGCTTTCACGTGCTTCTTCCAAAGGCCCGCCATGGCTTCATCCCACCTATAGTATCACCGATGGCATGTGAGTTGCAAAACAAAAGCAAAAGAAATGAGATTGACTCACCATGTCCAAGCCTTGGCTTTCTCTTCTACGGACATTCCTTCGACCTTAGTATGTTCAAATGTGCCTTGCATCTTGAAGAAGCTGTATAGGGTTATCAGGAACCCATTATCCGCAGTCAAGTACTTGTAACGCAGAAGTGTCGATCTCACTGGCATGAATCGTGTTTCTGTCTCTATGTAAGACTCGTTTTCCAACGTCCAGCTGTTGAACATAGCAGGGTCGGAAGTGAACGGAGGAGTTGAGGCCGTATGAGGAACTCTGAGTTTGACGTTCGTGGTATCGAATGGTACGATCCAGCAGTATTTGTCACCCACATAACGCAGCGTCGAGAAGGCAAAGATTGCATTAATCAGCTCCTCTTGATGAGGCCATGTACCAATAAGAATTCGCCAGCCCCGCAAGGCATATTTTCCTATGGCTGTAGTCTCGCGCTCGGTGATCCATCCTTGAGTAATTCCTATACGAGCATCGAAAGTAGCTTTGGGATAGAGACTATAGGCACCCTCGAAGGTTATGAAATTCATAACACAGGCTATAAGATATGATGAATACCACGCAGAACTTGAAGCAATCAGATAAACATACTGGAGTGGAAGCATAAAATGCAATGCAGCGGGCTGGTAGTCGTACTTACAACCTGAACTTTCTGACCATTATCCTTAAGAAAGTTGAATACGCCGCTAACCCCTGAGAAACGATACTTGTCAAATGGACGTATGCCCCGAATGTCTGCATTATCCGGCGGGACAATCAAATCAAAGGCTGCCTTGAATGTGCTTGGTTGATCCCCTTCTTTCACAAAGTGATATCCTTCCCGCTGAAGGTAGTTAGCCACTTCAGGCGTAGCGTCGTGGAAAGTAAATAAGTCCAGATCTGACTCTGAGTAAAACGTTCTGTCGAGAAACTGGAGAGCATTGGATCCAGAAATCAGAGTTCCCGTCTGAGCTTGTAAAGAACGGAAAGCCAATGGATCGGTGAAAAACCATGATAGATGGCGATAGATGTTATAAGCTCTGCTGCAGAAGTCAGAGGAGGCACGGTATAGCGTCCGGCATGTTCTGCCTGAACGTATGAGGTCTGGGGAGGAAAGATACGAGAAAACTGCAGTGTATACGGGGGAAGAGCTAAACGCTGCTGTGATATGTTTTATCTGAGGGCTTTGTAAAATGCCTCTGACTTTGAGTGCCATCGAGAGGTAGAGCGACCGACAGGCAAATGACGATCTTGGGTCCTAGAACGGCTGATATAAAAACGTTTTTGAGGGTGTCGCCAAATACTCCGAATGTGCAACACGTTGTGATCCGGGAAAGCGACACATTGTCAAATGCATGGCTCCATGACGGTGATGCTCGGGATGTTCGGTGTTGAATATTAGGGCAGCTTGGGACGCAACGATTCTGTTATGATTGGAGCCGTAATAAATGAGTCGAATTTCAGAACGGAGATTGAGATATAGAATCAGAAATTTCCTCATCGCTGTTGACGTCTTCGAGCACGCCTTGTAAGTTGCCTTTCTCTCTCCTCCACTCTGCGAGCCACTTCTACTCCCTTCATGGCTGTTACTCGGTCTTGCCGAATGCCAGCCAAGATCGAATACCACCTGTCAAAAAAGCATTCGGAATAGTTCTGAGATGCAGAATGAACCACACACCATGCCCAAACCTTCGCTTAACCTTCTTCTGACATTCCAGCAACCTGCATATGTTCAAGAGTACACTGAGTTCTAGGAATTGATGATAGTCTTTGAGAACTCAGCAGACAGGTATCTACAGCGAATGAGTGTTGATTTGACTGCACCGAAGTGAGGATGAGCGGATGATCCTTTTCTCTCGAGCTTCCAGCTATCGAAAACAGCAGAATCTGAAGTGAACGCAACGCGCGAGGCAGTTTCAGTTCCCCGAGCTGGACGTCTGTGATATCGAAGGGTATAGTCCAGCATGTCTGCCACCAAAATAGTGTAATGAGCCGAAGATGAAAATAAAGTCCATAAAGTCGCGTTCCTGGGGATACTAGCAAGCATTTCCCTAGAGCTTGAGCTTTTCGAGGTGAAATGCCGTCTTGAACGATCCCTACTCGAGACTCAAACGTAACTTTCGTATGAAGGCCGTGTGCTCCCTCAAAAGTTAAGAAATTCATCACACCTGCTACGCACAAGAATGATCAGCAGTTGTTATATATAGAGAGTATTTGAACATACTAGAATGGAAACGTAAGGTACGGTGCAATGGACCAGTGGAAGTATGGACAATCTGTATTTTCTGGTCGTCCTTCTTGTAGGAAGCGAAGACATCGTTAACATCCGACGCGCGGTATCTATTGAACTGCAAAAAGTCTATTTCTGCCTGAATGGGTCCTTGATACGAGCATAGGCTGTTTTAAATGTAGCAAGTTGTTTTCTCGCTTTACAAAGTGATGTACTTCTTCGAGATATCGAGCCACCGCAGGGGGACTCGGTTGAGAAGCCGAAGAAGATCTGTCCCAGATGTTAGAGTTCCCGTCTAGGCCTGTAATGATCGGAAAGCTATAGGATCCATACAGAACTTGGTGGGATGCCAATTGATATTATAGTAAACCAGCCGGGTGCAAAGGCCTACAACTGCTCGATTGAGCGAGCATTCGACATGTTCGTTCTAAAGGTATCAGCTCTGGTGATAATAAGGAGAATATTACATCATATATGGGCGGTGAACCAAAGCTTTAGTAATGGAGACAAACGGAGAGTAACCGGTGATTCCTCGGCTACAATTAGGACATCATAAAACCATCATGGTAGGCGGCGAAGCCTTTGATCAATAAGAACAAATATAGAGGGTTCGAACCAGTAAATGAACCCTTTCTTCCATCAACAAGCTCAATAAACCCAAGCTATCGACTCTCGATTGATCCATTTTTTACCTTGCATTCCTCTTCTATAGTACTATGCGCCATATATACTGGGATTCAAGCAAAATCGGGATTCAGGGGTGCTCTTATAAGCATCTATTCTCCGTCGTTGGGAACGCTGCTGGCGTGCGAGGAAGTGCAAGGAATCGGTTATCAACTCTTTACCAGGAGTAGAATAATTGATCCATTGTTATTTTTGGCAAGCGTGTGTTTGCTGGCCGCTCCAATAATTATGAACTCGTTCACTGTTCTTCCCAAATGTATACCGACACGGTTGCAGATGAGAACATTATCGGGCTATATATATTTTCGCGGTTCTCAATTTATACTTTCTGTTCCCGTGGAAGATCAGAACACTTCACCTGAGTCAAGTGTTTGCTCTCAACCTTCTACTGGATGGCGATGTGGGGCCCCACGGCTGTCTATTTTTCTCTCTCCGGACCGTCAGACAGACCGAAGCCACAATCATCTGACGAAATACAGCTTCTCTCGCTTCTTGAGCGCGTGAGCGTTTTAAACGCATTAAGCGCAAGGACGTAGGCAGGCTTAAAACAGCTCACGGGTATTCAAATATACGTCGTGTGGTTCCCACTGCTTCTCTTCTTTCCCTATACCTTTCTTGCCAGACGGATATCACGATCCTATGGCGAGGGCAATTCCGACCAATCGTTATGCTATCCAACTTGCTATATTCATTGCATTTGGTACGTTTGCATATCTATCTAACTTGAATCATAGAATAATGGTGTCGCTCCGTAGGCGGTAGGTGAAAGGGCGGTAAAGGATTGAACTTATCAAACTGTGAGCTTTGCGAACGTTCCTGTCAATCAATAGGTTTCTCACTGTATATTACAACAGAATTATTTTTGATTCATCAAGGTTTCTTGTTTGGATATGATATTGGAGTCATTTCAGTACGTTCTTCTATCTGTATGAAATAGGACTTCTCTAATGAGATCACAGGGATGTCTGATCATGCCAGACTTTATTCGTCGATTCGGAGAGATAGATGGAAATGGACAGCCATTTCTATCAAGCAGTAGACAATCTATTATCACCTCACTGCTATCTGCAGGGTACGTCTACTCCACCCTTGTGTAATTCAGATACGCACTAATCTACACGCCATCCAGTACTTTCGTGTAAGTTGAAAATGTTTTTGATCCTGTTGTGGCTCTGACTTACACACTGCTGTAGTGGTGCATTAGCCCAAGCTTTTACATCAGATCGTTTTGGGCGCCGGGGTTCTATATTAATCTGGTCGGGCATTTTCACTGTTGGGGTTGTTATTCAAACAGCAACCGAGTTTTCAATTGTGCAAATTACTATCGGGAGATTTATTGCTGGCCTAGGTGTTGGAGCACTATCCGGTACGTCTTCTGATATCTCGGTAATACGACGAATGCCAATTCCTCATATTCAGCGATTGTACCATTGTATAACGGTGAAACTGCACCAAAAGCTTTGCGAGGCACTCTCCTCGTTCTTTATCAACTGCAAATTATTATTGGGTATAGTATTCTTACTTATCGTGATGGACGTCATGCTCATATGCCGCTTAGCTTGTTCTTGAGCTACGTCTTCGATTTAGCAACGCATCATTTGAACAACTCAGCTTCTTGGCGCATTCCTGTTGGTCTTCAGCTTCTATGGGGCCTTATTATGTTGTCGGGTATCTTCTTCCTGCCTGAATCCCCGTATGTCCTATTCCTTAAGACTACTGGGGCTTTCAACTAAATTAGACTCCATAGTCGACATCTTCTTGGTACAGGAAGACGAGAAGAAGCTCGAAAAGTAATAGCGCAGCTAAACGGCGTGCCTGAGGATGATGGACTTGTTCAAGAAAGCATGGAAGAGCTCGAATACGGCATTCGTGCCGAAAACGAAGGTGGTAAAGCAACTTGGGCGGAATGTTTCTCGACTAGAAATAATTTATGGAAACGTACGGGAAATGGAATGATGCTGCAGTTCATTCAACAGCTGAACGGACAAAACTTTTACTGTAAGCCATCTTGAATTATATTGCACCCACCTCCCCAACTGATCGTGTGTCGAAGATTATTATGGAGACACGTTCTTCCAAAGCGCAGGGACTGAGTACGCCCTTTTTGATTTATTCGTGCCTATCTTCTATTGATATACATTGTATAGGTTGAATCCCTATGTCATTCAGGTCATTCTTGGGGCCGTCTCCGTCGTCGGGACCATCCCTGCATTGGTGAGCCGGAACTCGAACATTCTCTGACACACCGTGTAACAAAATTTGCTGTTTAGTACTTGATTGAGACATGGGGACGTCGTCGAGTGAGTTTAATTTGCCTATGAAAGCTGGTATACAGGAAACTTATGGCATTATCTCAAGTCTCTCCTTACTGGTGCCCTTCTTGAAGCCGCATGTTCTATTATCGTAAGCATTGCTAGCATTCATGAAGAAAAGTAATTCACGTCTCTCAGGCTGGACTTGTCGGTCATTTCACTCTGGCCCCAGTAGGAACACCCAAATCCCAACTTACACCACGCAACAGAGCAGGTGGTATGTTATTTGAATATTCGTACATCTCTTCATAAAATCTAATCTGACTGTACAGGTGATACACTCATCGCTTTTGCAGTCTTACACGTATTTTCATTCTCGATATTCTGGGGCCCTACTCCGTACGTTGTCATGTGATTTTCACTTGTTCATCTCTGAATTTGTTTTTCCGTAGATGGGTCTACCTTGGTATGTTCCTAGATATATGATTAGCGACTCTACTAATACAATTGATATTCCAGGCGAGTCATTCCCACTCCGCGTCCGCCCTAAGAGTATTGCATTGGGCAGTGCTACAAACTGGTACGTGAAGAATAGTGCAATTATTGACTATAATTAATTCTTTATAAGGTTGTGGAATTTCTTACTTTCATTCTTCGCGCCGAGAATTGCCGCTGAGTATGTGCCCACCAACCTCATACTATAGATTGTGTTGACTAAGATTTCGTGTAGTATTGGACCCCTCATTCTCCTGATCTTCTTTGGCATGTTGCTGTTCGGTTACGGCTATGTTTATCTGTTTATTCCAGAGACCAAGGGCTTAAGCTTGGAAGAGGTATGTACTCTCCACTATCATCTTGCGGTAAAATGAACTGTTCACCGCTAGGTTGACGAAATGTACCGTGCCAAGATCAAACCCTGGAACTCTGCTTCTTGGACGCCGCATTTGACTGAGGAGGCTCACAAGAATGCCCATGTCAATGAGGTTCATGAGGTCGAAGAAAAGAGAGCCTCGCAAGAGTAATTTTATCCTGTTCATTGAAGATTTAACGAACGAGAATGATGTACTATGACACTTTTGTACTAAATACGAAGTTAACGAAATGAGAGGATTCGTACAAAATATACATAGTGGATGGATGAAGCCGCTACGAAGGTATTAAAGTAACCTTTCCTAGGCCTGAAACGAAAGGAACAACAAACGCCCCAGCATCTACCGCAAGGGTAGAAGATGGCTTTAGAGTATTAACACCTGAAACGGCCGATTTCTGTTGTATTCTTAGTCGTCCGGTAGGAGCACTCGCGGCATTAACCCCACCATCGGGAGCAGGGGTAATTGTGATATCAACTGCTTTTGTAGTCGGGTTGAATGTTACCGTCGAGAATGCTCCAGCATCCAATGTTAAAAGGGTTCCCAAAGGTGCGATATATAATCGGCGACGAATGGAATCACGAACTTGGACTTGCACGTTGGGCGATGTAGAAATAACGACGCCTCCAAATGCCTGCCAGCCGAAGTCGGGATGCTGAATTATATATGTTCCCATTCCCATGGAATGCCCAGAGAAATTAGGACCATAATCACCAGAGTAGCCGTCCCATTTAAGAGTATCGGCGAAGGAGTGGAAGGAAGCAGAACCGAAACCGCCTTGGTCAATATTTGAAAGGGGACCGCTCAAGCCGGCATGCCCCACACGTAGAAGGTAAAAGTCCGAAGGGGAAGATTCGAATGCCGAAATGAGGGGTAAGGCGTTCAAGCCACTTCCGTAATGATGAATCTGACGCTCAATGCGTTGGAGTTTTCCACCATAAATATTGTCCCTGTGAAGACTTCAGCTAGCGTCCTTTCATACTAAAGAAAAGGACAGTAACATACCAATAGCGTCTCGCGTTTCCATTATAACCCCAGTGAGGGATCAATGGCTGGTAAGCAAGAATCGAATTCAACGCGTTTGTTGCGGTACTCGTGTTATTAAAATATTTGCTCCAGGCGTACACTCCCTCCTGACCTGTCGAATCCCAAGCCATTTCCGAGCCAAATCTGATATTAAGTGTTCAATAAGAGAATGGAAGGCGACTAAGTATACTTACGGATACCGTTCGCCAGCCCATGTCGTAGCACGAGATTTCATTCTACTCTCCAACAGCGTTGCATTCGCAGTTAGTCCTTCATGCTTCAAGTCATCCAATAGGAGTAAGTACACTGTCTCGCCCATCAGCCCATCAGTGGCATATCCAACCCTGCCGTTGGTCATAGTGAGAACGGTCAGAACGGCTTGATTGATATACCATTGCCATGTATGAATCTTGGTTAGTGTTGGATAATTCCGGGCCACGCGATACATCGCCCAATAAGCAGCTGTGACGTGAACATAATCGTATGCACGATCCGTTGCGAATGAAGCGGCTCTGTTCCAAGACCACCAATTTCCCCAGTTTATACTAGTCGGATATGTATACGAGGGGACAGAAGCGGGCTCGTAAAAGTATACAGACTGAAGGACGGTAAGCATTTTCGTCTACAAAATGTTGAACGACGAACCTTTTTGACGGTACCTAATTTACATCGTGAAGATATGAGATAACTTCGATGGAATAATGGTTATATATTTACCGTCTGTATTTTGAAGCGACCCCCACAGAACCTGGTTGACAAATTGTTCCAACTTCGCAACTTCTGCAGCATTCGGCTGAGCATATTGTTTCATCGTTGCAGCTAACCAAGATCCTGCCCCAGCCTCATCACTCAAGCCAGGAATCCAAGCTCTGGGATCATCCTTAACGATCGCATTGACTTCTCGATCGTAGCTAATGACCGAAGGAGATCGTTTGAACGGATCAGAGGACGAATTAAACCACTGTGATGTTGTCAAGAAATTGCCCAGGTCGCTGACCACTTGAGTAGCACCCTTCGTAATATAATAATGTACGGTTTGTAAGGTTCCATCGGCAAATGTGATCGATAATCGAGCACGGCCCCATGTATGGGCTGTGATAGTATAACCTTTCCAGCTCGAGGTGATGGCATCAGTGTTAGTTTCCCATGTAAGAGCCCCAGACGGACTAACAGCGATAGACTGTACAGCAGACGAGTAATTCAAGAATAGCTTTCCGACTTGATCAGAGGGGAGGATATATCCTGGAATACCAGCAACAACAGGGCGATTGGCAGTTTGGATGGTGTGCTCAATATCGCGAATAGAAGAAGCCAGCCGAAACTGGAGACCATAAGTTCGAGTCTCTCCTGACTGTAGAGTCGCAGATGTCGGAGCATTCCAAGGAGTGACCTTAGACCATTCGTTCTGAGCGTACGCCAAGGTATGGAATTGCCATTCGTACAAGGCCTCGAAGGTCTGAGATTGGTAAAACGGAGAGGCAGACGTCGATTCAGGTAGGAAACGCCAGCCTTCGAGTGGCGATTTGCCAACAGGCAATACTACTAGAGGAGGAAGAGTCCCCAGAAGAGGGGTGACCTGCACGTATCCAGCGTCCTGGCCAATGTAGGGATCAAAGAGACTACATAATTCATTAGTTTGAGCAGCTGTTCGATCCGTAAATATCTGCAAAATTTTCAGTTTATTTTAGCAGGATTACGAAAATAAAAAGAGACGAACGTTATTAAATTCTAACGGTGCGCCTAAAGCGCCAATCTCAACAGCAACAGTCTGGGAGTTTTTCACATCGAATAATAACTGCAGAACATTGTTCTCCAGAACCCAGCGACGAGTAATGTTGAGTAGAGAGTTTGACGGTAGCGTAGGAGAGAGGTTCGATGACGCGAGTGTAGATCTCGAGACGGGGAGGGCAGTGACATTGCGACGGGCAGTGGAAGAGTCACCGCCAACCCAAGCTGTGGAACCCACTTTGCGAGCACGAAAGGTGATGTCTCCAAGATGGTAGTTCCCATTACTTTGACGAAGAGACATTTTGTCGGAAGGAATAAAATCGAACGCCGATGTTGACGTTCTGGGTTTCAAAGAATAGAGAATCTGAGAGTCTTTCAGAAGCTGGATAGAGAACGAGGTCGAATTGAAAGATAAAAATCCATCGTTCAAGCCAATAGTTCCAGTTTGTGCCAAAGCGAATTTCAGGGAAGCTAATATGACAAGAATTATACCCCACTTGTGGAAGAAAGGAAAGCTTAAACAGACAATGACAAGTTTGTAACCAGAACGGAATGTGCAAAATTAGACTCACAATTTAAAATTCATGTTTGTTTTCAGAAGAGTATTTGAGGAAATTTACGTTGAGTATATCAATGCGAGATGCGATGTCTACAAAATTTGCAGGTTGCGTTGAAAGAGGAGTCTTTAAGCCATCCATGGACGGTTTCGCGGACTCCGGGACATCATGAAGATGTCGTCAAATTTGGAATCATACGTCCAACAATCCAAGAAAGGATGTCAGAAACATCACAAGGGGATGTCAGCGGAGTGGGGCAGAAGAGCAAGTATATCATCTTAGAGGAGAGAATTCGAAGTCGTCAACATGATGGTGCGTTCACAGTACATTCACCATGGGCGTCAAAATAGTCAAAAGCATGCCACCAAACTTAGAATCAAACAAGCACAATCTCACCGCTCCGGGACTCCCGGCGTCAGAAACATTCTCCCACTTGCGACGCGTTCCAACCCAACCGCACCGACTTTCTGCTGGACTACTTCTCTTCTGGCTACTGGAACATTTCATCAAGCATTACGTCACAAAAAATTATTAATATTGGGAGTAATATCGGTAAAAAGTAAATCCAGGCTGGCAGTCCATGGGAGAAATATTGCAAGATTCGGTATACATGTGGCTTTTACGACTTCTCAGTCTTCAAGATCTTCCTAACGAGTTCATCGTACCGGTTCTTACGCGGCCTTATCGATGATAGAAGCACTCAGGTAATAAATTAAGGTCATATGTTCTCCCTTTCTAACGTTATGGGGTGGTAGCTGTTTAAGAAAGACGTTTATTGTAGAGAACGGACCGCTGTTTCGTTCAATATTATAGCTGCGGGCCGCTACTCCTAACCTCATAAGAAGAACGGGGTAATGATTCTTTGAGAAGGTCACTATCCACCTTCTTGATAGAATCTCGTGGCCATGTTGCTCGGAAAAACTCGAATTCTAGTCTTAGTCTCGACGTGGTGTTTGTTACCTCTGGGTCGAGGAGAACTACTCGCGCCCAATGCGCTCAACCTACGTTTAACAACTAATCTCACTCATGAAATTTCACCTACAATTTATGGCTACATGTGGGAGGTGAATGAGGTTCTTTCTTTCAGAAAAAACTTATCCTGATTATGTCATGTCAATGTCTTTAGGATATAAACCATAGGCAAGTGACCAGCGTTCCATCACGAAGAGAGACATAATCTAGATCCTAATTATTTCTTGATGCAGTGGTGATGGTGGACTGTATGGTGCGTGCCAAACATAAGAGGTTTAAATTTTGGCTGAATTCGTATGATGATCAATAGGAGAGTTATTGCAGAATCGGGCCTTTCAAGCTGTTCTTCCAGGAACACAAAATGCGTATGCTATATCAGTTCATCTGTGAATTCTAATTGATGGGTCATAGTTTAAATTCCTGGCAGCCTTTTAACGGAGCCCGGCTTAGTGTGACCTCGAAGACCAGTGGCGTATCTTCGTCGCTGCCTAATAGCTTAGAAGTCACCATACCAAAAGTTGTCGCGGGGCCCATTGGGTTCGACAATACAGGTTTCTGGGGTCAGCTCCTTATCATTAAAGTCTTATCAAATTGCGGGTTGCTTATTATATTTCTTTCTAAGGAATCAAAATTCAAGAAGGCTGGACATATAAAGGATCACTATATGCTAAATCGGACACCTTCAGTGGGGCGATTACCGTGTCGCTGAAATCTGTTCGTGGGACTACATTCGCATCGAAATCACTTACTGGAGTCTCAAAGAACTGGAAGAAGTTCACATTCGAACTTGAGCCAACTGCTTCTGCCAATGACGATAATAATATCTTCAATGTCGTCGTGGATGGCAAAGCGGCTGCTGGCAAAGTCATTCATTTTGGAATGTTTTCCTTATTTCCGCCGACTTTCAGAGGACGCGAAAATGGGATGCGAATTGACCTCGCAGAAGCTCTAGCAGCTACTCAGCCGTCGATATGGCGATTCCCTGGTGGAAATAACCTCGAGGTATAGCGAATTGCCTTTACTTAAATTTCGTAGTACAACTCACGAGATAGTATAGGGGATGAGTTTCGATACTCGCTGGAAATGGAATGAAACTATTGGAAGGTGAGCATACTAGCTATCTCTGTATAACGGGGTTAGTTAATATCAACATTTCAGGCTCGAGGACAGACCTGGACGAACAGCAGACTGGGGTAAGTAAAAACCCTTATGCTGCTGCGAGCCCATATTAATTCTCTCCAGGATATTCTAATACGGATGGGCTTGTGAGTGGACCTCTCGAGCTACTTGGATGATGATTACATCATTTATCAGGGCCTTCTGGAATATTTAAACTGGGCGGAAGATTTGGGTGCAGTGCGTCGTCTCATATCTAAATATAATGTCTTATCTGATGACGGTTACTGTTCTAGGAACCCATTCTAGGTTGGCATTCATCTTACAGTTTGCAGGCACGTATTAGTGTATCTCTAACAATAGCACCACCACAGGCGTATGGGATGGAATCTCTATCGCAAATTATTCTGATTTATCCACATGGCCAGTTGTTCCCGAAGCAGAACTGCAACCCTATATCGACGACGTTCTAAATGAGATTGAATTTATTATTGGCGACGCGAAGACAACAAAATGGGGGAAGGTCAGAGCGAGCCTCGGACGAGAAGAACCATATGCTCTCAAGTTTATCGAGATGTGAGCAGCTAGACAACATTCCTTCGTAGTATAATGCTAAAAGAGCGATATAGCGGAAACGAGGATCAGGTAATGGTTTCGGTAGACGGTTTTCTTCGTTCAACGGGCTTACCCTACACGCCCTCTTCAGTTTCAACCTGCATCGTATGTACGGCTCTAGAAGAATTTGCATTTTAATTCTGACGCGATTAAAACTTAGCTACGCTGCTTACCGATGGAAGGCATTCGTGACCGCTATTGGCGCAAAATACCCTCAAATGGAATTTATTGCGACGAGTTTACCATCGACTGCCCTTGATCCAGCATATAAAAAGAGTTAGTTAATACTTTTTGGATGCGAGCTGCCGGCTGATTGATGTATATCAGTTGATTTCCACATGTACAACTCCCCTTCTTGGTTCACCACAAACGCATTCATGTTTGACGATTATCCTCGTAATGGGACGCAATTCTTCGTTGGTATGTCGCATGTTCCATGGCTCTTTGTTCCATATAATCACTAACTTCGAAGGCTTTAGGGGAGTACGCAGGTGAGCTAATTCACCGAAATCAAATTCCTGGAAGAGCTAAAAATAGTATACCGATATAGTGACTTCTACCAACGATGCGAATGCACTGGGAGATATTCCAAGTGGGAGGCTAGCATATCCTACCCTTCAGGGTGCCGCAGCCGAAGCCGCATTCATGACTGGAATGGAACGCAATTCGGACGTTGTTTTTGCTTCTGCATGTAAGTACTTTTTGTGCCTTTATAACCACCGTAATTCCGCTGGTTCTAAAATGCCTCGTACCTCCTTGTAGATGCGCCAAGGTATTTTGATCCGAGCTGATTCATTCCTTGAGACATTTGTGCTAAATATGGGTCCAACAGCCTCCAGCATATCAGAAGTTATCAGTGGACACCTGATATTTTGACTTATGACGCAAGCCGTCTAGTCAAATCCACTTCGTACTATGTTCAACAGGTTTGTTAGATTATTCAGTTGGCTCTCTTACCTCGCGTTTTGCTCGGTTATTCTGATCAGCTGCTGGACATCTAGATGTTCAGTGTGAATCGTGGAACTCACGTTCTTGCGACATCACCTTCCTCGACTCCGGATACTGCGCCTCTTTTCTGGGTGGCCAGCTTCAATAACGAAACAGATATAATTTTCCTAAAGGCACGTGGAGCCAATAAGCACGATCCTATTTTAATCATGCTTCTTATTGACATCACCACACAGGTCTCCAATACAGGGACGAGCGATCTGGTTGCCAATATTTTCTTGGATTTTCCTATCACAGGTTTCGGGACAGCAACTTCAATCAGTTCGCCCGCGCTAAGCCCAATTTCTGGTCTTTTCAATGTGTCGAATACGCTTGAGGAGCCGGAGTTGATCATACCTGTGGCCAACAGTTTCGCTATTCCTCAGCCGGACCGATTTAACTACACGTTCCCGGCTACGAGCGTCACAGTGATTACGCTCCAGAGTCCAGGGTTCGGAAATTCAGACTCTCAACAATTTGGTAGTCGATCTCTTTTTTGGGTTTAGATAGAGTTGTATGTACTTGCCCAACTCGCGTGCTAAGATCTAGGAACACGTAAATGGCTGTATCTTCTGACGAAGCGATTCACATGAGACCATATAAGCACCTCGTGGAAGAATAGCGACAAGACGGAAAATACGCGGATAGTGACGCGGTGCCAGGTGATACTGCTGCCCCTCAGTCATCCCGTTCGCCTTGGACATAACGTACGGGGAATACAACGTTCCTAGGAGCTAGAACAGATATGGTTGGGTTCAGGTATAAATAACGCATTAATCGCTCATCAAGACCGCACCTTCGTTAGCAAAAATGCAGTTAATCGCCTTCATTCTTGCAACGGTCCACGTTGCTTCAGCTATCGTCCTTCCCCGTGATGGTGTCCACCTGGCTGTTAGTCCTAAGTGTGGGAGCTTCTCTGGGGCCCCTGCGGATGTCAATGCTGGACTAAAATCTTTGTCGTCATACAAAACTGTCGTTTCGTTTGGAGTGAGTTACAGGTTGTTTTATATGATATCAACGCTTAACACCTTAAAAATAGGATGAATTCAGCGCTGATGGTGGCGTTAGCAATGGGCCTTCTTGGGTCGACTACCTGGCTTCTGCTGCGGGGGCATCGTTGGAGGACTGGGCAGTAAGTAGATCATTCCTATCATTCTGGTTTTGAGCTCACTAGTGCATTCCATAGGCCAGTGGAGCTGTTGTTGACAATACACAGTGGCCCGGAGTAAAATTAGCTCCGGCTAATGACTTCTTGATGCAATGTTCGTGAAGTTGTTTGTGGATTTCCTAATATCTTTTGAGGATTAGTTTAAATCTAGTCAGTTCTTTCGTTTCGCGAGGCAAGCAGTACGACAGAAACACCACGCTTTATACTATCTTCTTTGGAATCGAGTAAGTGAACCACAATGCTCATCGACGAATACGTACTCATAGACTGGGATATCCAGGGACTACAAAGTGGCTCTTGGTATGCATCAGCATCATGCTTCTATAAGAATTAACGACTTACTATTTAACTTGTAGCTTCTGGGGGTGCAGATCTTACAAACATCGCGCAAAGCATCGTTTATCAAATCGCTGTGTTGTCGTCGTCTCCTGTCTTTGGTCGTAATTTCCTCATCGTCGACAACCATGGCCTGGGTACAGAATCACCAACAGGCGCTGCATTCAAGAAAGAACTCTTCTCTGGATTGGGTGCGGTGGGCAAGTATGTGGGCGCGAACGTGGGGTTTGTCGACCTCTCGAATGTTTGGACTAGTGTCCTTGGGTCGAGCCCGGGTTATGCAGCATTCGGCTACACAAGTCCTGGTGCATGTCTTGCTAGCGCCGGTTCTACTGCTGGAGTCTGCGCAGATCCAGATCACACACTATACTGGACGCCAGGGTAAGCTGATTCTGTTCTAACATTGAAAGGATGGCAAAACTTACGCAGTTTTGTAGAACACCCACCACGGCCACGCACCGTCTAATTACTAATTATGTCCAACAAGTTCTGAGCCAATGCAAATCTTCGTATTAGAAAGTGGTCCTGTAATTGCCGTGGAATATACCTGTACATTAAATAAAACTTGGATCTGCTGTATTTCTTACATAAAATTTGCCCAAGGCTCTTGCACGTCGAATATTTCTGCTTCTGAGGCTACATGTTGCGCGGTATTTATTTGACGAAACAAGGGCGGAAGATTGAAATCGCCTGATAGAATAGGCCCGGAACAGATGATGGGGCTGAGAGTAGAGATTTTGGTTGTTGACGAGAGAAAAGCAATTCCAACTTGTGCAGAAGACAATACGCGTGACATAACGCGTGACAGAACGCGTCTCTGCAAAGATCTATCACGCTCAATTCACAATCAACCACCACAGGGCGTCAAGAAGAAATGTCAGATAGCCGCAAGCCAATCGACCCGAACCCTCCAAGATGGAAGCCAAATCCAGACCCTTCGTCAATACCAGTTCCCGGACTGGATACGAATGCCTCTGTTCTCGAGCAAATTGAGCAGATGGAGCAGCTGATTACGATCAAACTTCAGGTAGGCAAGGTGTCTATAATCTAATCACCTAGAGTACTGAAAACGACACTAACTTCACAGAATATCGATGAGAACTTCTCAAAGATTCATAACGTCTTGGCCAGTAAACTACTTCCAGCTGTAAAGCGATACGCTGTTGGGACGGAGCCTGTCAGAGAAGCCGCAAAGGTGATTTATTGCACGACCTAAACCATGTGTAGAAACCTAACAGGGCACTTTGTTTTGAATATAGTTCTGGACGTCATTTTATGAACAAGCTGCGCAGATACGTATACCCACATATGACGACTATTCGACTGTGAATGAAATGCCGTCAGAACGAGAGGAGCTAGATACCACTACAATGCAAGAGCAGCCTGATGATTCGCGTTCATTAGACGTGACCCTGTCGCGGCAGAACTACGAGCCCAGCATTGTAAACACGGAGAGCTCCTTCATGCCCGGACAGGGTGCATTCTCTTCTACACCTGCGACCGCTCGTATCGGCCGCGTCCAGGACAGCTTCACGACGAATGCTTCAGATGAGCCCTCGTGGACCGCATCTATGGAATCCCCTCTTGTTCGCCTCAATAGGGAAATTCAAAGTCTGTCTACGAACGACGAACCCAGCTTTGCACCATCATCCAGCAAGATACCTTCCATGCGGATTAACGAGCCAACACCAGATCGAACCACACGCCCAGATGATAGCATTCTTCCTCGTTCAGAGAAAGGAAAAGCTAAAGATTCATCACAGCCTCTCCTTCACAATCTTCTTCGCCATAACCTTTACTCGGCCAGTGGCTCTTCGCCAGGGCTCTCGTCTCATAATATCTCGCCGCTGAAATTCAGAGGCAAACCTAAGACACCTATTCCTAAGGAGCTCAATCCTTATCTACCTGACAATGCGGATCCTTCTGAATGGAGCGGCGTTGTTGACCTTCGGGATTCATCCGCGTTGACTCCCGAGAGATTCCGTTCTGCAAGGAAACCTACATCGTCACATCGGACTACCACACCTGGTGCGAAAGCACCCAAAGATGACGACGATTCATTTGATGGACTTCCACCTGGGATGTCTCCTCCGCGACTCATGTCTCCTGCCCGACCTCCACGTTCTTCCGCAGAGCTTGGGCTGCATAAGCTCGGCCAGACGCCAGGGAAAGAGGCTTCTGCGCGGATTACTCGCGACCTTTTACGTGATATCCAGGTTAGAAGCGGAGGCGGGATGGGGATGTACGGTTATGCCAACAGCGTTGTGGAGTCGAGTATGAGCACGGTGCCAACTCCTCCATCGCTATCACGATATCAGAGATACAATGCAGATACCAGTGAGAGTCTAGCAGGTGGTTCTAGCTTTGAAAGTATGCTCGAACGTGTTGGGTTGAATATTCCCTCGAGCAAGGCGTCTACTCCAGGCTTGCGGATACGCCCTCGTGTGAATCAAACCATGGACACTGCAGAGTTAGTTGTCGCACCATCGCCACCACCAGCAGAGGCAGAGGAAGTGCCTTGGACAACACCCGGTGATCCCATATACTCTCAAGACGACGTTGATTCAGATTCAGACTCCATGGACGAAATTAACAACACCGCACACCCCTCTGCAGCATTCTTAATGGCATCCCAAGGCCACTCTGACGACTCGTTCGGATCATCGAACCACTCCAGTGACTCTCTAGCAGACGAAGGGGCAGATCTTGGAATTGCTCCAGTACATCCATTTGCTGGAGCGGTTCAGGATGACGGATTTGATGATGATGATTCCTTTGATGATGATGTCCCTGGTGGTAGTCTCCCAGTGGAGGAGACTGTATTCGGTCTGGCTCCTGCTCAGCGATTGCAGGCTGATGCTATGGCTCGACAAGCCGAGAGAGGCAACTTGCGAATGCTTGGGACAGATTTGCTCCAGGATACGCTCGGAATTGGAAACATACGAAACGCAGTGGACGAAAGTCCAACACCAGCGGGATGGGGAGGTAATAAGGGCTGATTTGCTAATACCTATTCTCATTATACCTCGATAATACCTGTATGCATGATATTTATTAGTTATATCTTTCGTTCGGATTGCATTCGTTGGGATGTCAGTCAGATATCAGGGAAAGCAACAATTGCATGCTAATCACTATAGATACAAAATAGTATGTTACATGAGTATAACTTCAGCATAGTTCAGTAGAGGTCATAAAGTCACACTTTGTACATTCACCCGTCCATTTTTTCTCTGTCTACATTAACTTTAACAATGGCACGCGCTTCCGTTTGCACTACCATTGGCGTGTCCGTTGGCATTTCCATTGGCATGGCCGTTGGCAGTTCCGTTAGCATGGCCATTAGCGTGCCCATTAGCATGTCCATTGGAATCACCAAATGCAGCGACGCTCTTCAAGTCATGCGTTCCCGGCACATCCATACTGGGGTTCGCCTTGAAGAACGACACGGGCTTGAATGTTACACTCAAATGCTCCACGGGCATACTGTGTCGAAAAAGTCAGTGTATATTCAATGCACGAAGAATGAAGGGAAACATACACAGGCCAATCCTCCGGCCTGGGGATATGCGTCGTACCCACGGTCACATAAACCAAGATATCCTCCCCGTCCACCTTCTTCTCCCCCTTGACCCATGTCCCAACCGAATCCTCAGGATCTTCTCTGGTTTGCGGGACGTACTTCCCGCTGGGCCACATTCGTGCGCTTCCTGTACCCTTGAAAGCGCCCGTACCTTCCTCGTCTTTCAGCACCCACAGGGTATTCTTCAAAAATGCTGCCCTACGCACAGCCCAGCCGTCGTCGCGGGCCATCATGGGCGTGGCGCCTCCTTTGACACCTACAGCGTAGCCAACTGCATTGCCAGTGCTGTAGTGTTTACGAGCGGGGTTGATGATCCTCCACCTACGTTCCTTCTCATAGTCGTATTTACGACCACTCTCGGTTTGAAGGACGTTCTCCTTCACGATGAAGGCATTTCCGGCGAAGTTATGCTGAGAACCGGTAGGTGCGTCAGGGAGAGGCACGATATCGCTTTCGACGACGGAGTTGTAGAGACCATCGATCATGGGGTCGACGCGAACAGAGAACATGTGTTGATGGTAGTGCGCGTTGACGTTGGGAGCGACAGTGGTCCCGTAAGGTGATGGCTCGCCATCTTGGGAGACGTAGACTTGAAGTATACCAGTGAGACGGATTTCGAGCTCGATAGAGCCGTCTTGGTAGAAGTGGTAATTCCAAATGTACTCTATGCCAGTATTCAGGATCACATGTCAGTGACGGAAAATCATATTGCACTCACCGTAATTCGCAAGCGTACAGACCATACTCACAACCAATCGTCTTCTCCGGACAGTCTGCGAACGTCCACCTGGACGGTAATCAGTGTGCTTCCATAGCACGCCAGCATCTTCTTCATGAATGCAGATAACATTCTTGATTACGATTGCACTACCATCATGTCCAATGAATGCTCCAGGCTAAATATAAAAATAAGCTCGTACACTTGGGAAAACATAGGAAACAAGCTTACCAAATAGTGAATTTGCCCCAAGCAGTCGCATCCAAGCGACAGCTCATTCGCCATCGTGCCCATCCCATACTCTCCAGAATCAAACGCAAACTTCCTCGGATGAGGATACTCCGGCGCTCCATATGGGACCACCATCTCCGCCAACGAAAGCCTATACATCACTGGTCTCACCTCCTGCGTATCCCTATCTAAATATGTGATCGTGCTCAGTGCAATCCCTTCACGATGGCTGAATGCGACGTGCATCTTCCACCCCTGCCACTCGAGGACGTTCCCGTCCATGGTAAAGCTCACACCCTCAGGCTGGACGATGTGCAATGGCTTGAGGTCAGTGCGGGGGGAGTAGTTATCAGCTGTCTCGGCCATGAGGTCGGGCAGGAAATCCCATGCTTTCTTGGGGGGCGGGATGCGGGGTCGGTTTGTGGATTCGACACTGCTGGTTTCGAGAGGCGGAGGAGCGGTACTGTCTACGGAAAGTTTGGGACCGTTGGGAGTTGAGGTATAATGGGGAGGGAAGTCGATATGTAGCACTTCCTCGGTATTGGCATCGATGACAGGGATAAAGTCCATGGGGTGGGCGTAAAGGTTGTCGTGTTCAGAGAAACGGGCAAATACTAGCGCTTGCTGAACACGCCTGCTCTGCGGGAAGCGTTCATCATAGCCAATGGACCAGCCATCGCAGAAGATTTGGTGGGGGAGGACGCCTTCACTTTCATATTAGTTCTAGTTCTTAAGAAAGCTTTTTTTTAATTGTATAAACACACCAACTTCAGCGGCAAGCTCTTGCACACGCTTGTCATTCTTCACCACCTTCTCAGCGTCAATAAGCTCCTCTACTGATATTTGAGGATGGAGCTCTTTCGATAAGAGGGCGAGGGTATCTACTTTCCATTTCGCCTCGTGTAGCGAAAGGATAACGTTATAGCATCGTCCTGCTACAACATCGAGGAGCTTTCTAAAGTATCAGCAAACTCCCTTAAAGCCGCAATGGGCTCACTCACATCCACTTCCACTTTCCTCACGATAGGAACTGGGTCCTCAGGCTTTCCTCCAGGAGTCAGAGCTATACCGAGATACGCAAGAACAGCCTTCTTGGGCGGGGGCAAGAGGTTACAGGTGATAAACTTGACTGCTTTCACTTCGGTGTGCTCAGCAATATAATGCCTAGTGCTCAGCGAGATGGCGGCGATCTAGATATAGTTTAATGAGCGTCTATTTCTATAATACACTATGCTGATGAACGAAGAGCATACGAAACATGTACCTCGTCAGGCGTTAGGGGGTCCAATGGATGTTGGAAGGCGGTCTTGAGATCATGCTTGACAGTCGGCTGGACGGTGGTCGCTGTGCCTGGCACGGCTGTTGTCGTCTGTTCTCCGGACATACTCTATCAACAAGCAGTGCAGTGTACTGGGGATGGGAAACGGGAGGCAAATAAGCCATTTGACACTGATTGGTTCGGGGAGCTATATATACGCACCCGACCTAAAATCGACGATCTTGATCCCGCTTACTCAGACGCAGGGAATTTGTTGAATGAACGGATCTTCTCCTTCTTCCTCGGAGTGAAAGAGTATGAAATAGGAAGGGAATAGCAGGGTGAGGCCAAGCCACTGGCACTTTTGAGGGTGGACGATGGCTCAATGGATTATAGCCTGTCAGGTGATGCAGATTAGACAAGAGCCCCAGCACGTGGTAGAGATAAGATAGGCTATCACACCAGAAGCGGCGCCAAAGTTCCTTGGAGGTAGATTCCTGCCGCCGGCCGGCATGCCCTCAATATAACCGCACTGTTCAAAAGCACTCAACTGGACCCGCATAAACGAGAGGCATAGGCAGCCAAAAAGCTGCAGCAGATTCTTATAATGAGATGTTGCTCAAAATATGACTGAAATCTGAACAAAGCTCACGGATGGCTATCATGATATCGCTATCTCTCAAGACGCTAGCCTCCACTCTAAAAGCGTCTAATGAAATCACAAATGCCATATCTCTTTCAGAAATAGCTTGTCCCGGTGTGTCATCCATTCGTACCTCAGGCCAGCTAGAATGAGCAGGCTTGAGAAAAGAAGAGCTTGGATTCAACAAACCGTCACGGTTGTCGCTCCTGAGAAAGACTGTCATCACTGGATAGGCATGATGGGAAGACCGGTGGGGTAGACAGGAGTAGCCGCGTCTATATGGGTGCTCGCGAGTGTAAAGCACGTTCCGAGTCGCATGGCAATTTGCAGTAGACGGCAGCGAATGTTCAAAGAGATAAAGTTCTGCAGGAAGTGGTAGTTGGAAGTGAAGTTGCAGGTTCCCGTCAAAGCCAAAGGCTGCTTGGTGGTGTTTGCTTTGGGAAACATACAAACCGAACAGGGCCAGCGAGGCTTTATTTCAACCATGATCCAATTCGAACACATCGTGTGTCGAGTGTTCGCATTGTATCATCCATCCCCTACCTCGCGTCGTTCTTTATATTAGCACGCTTCTGCAATTTGGGTACTGATATACTTATGCGACTGCGTGTCAACTCCTTTCGATAAGAAGTAGTACACCAGCACCCAGATAGCTCAAGTCGTCTATATGCTTCGCTACTACTGCCGTTACTCCAACCTCTTTGGAATATACTTTAAACCTTCCTGGGTATTCAAGACCTGGAGGAACAAGGACTGAAACAGGCCATGAAATTTGTAGCCACATTCTCATCAAGCGTTCGAATCCCACCTATTCTCCCCTTCTTACGCCTAGTAGTCGCGTATTACGCGTCTTCGACGTGGACTGGTTACCGTTACTCGAGAATCCTCGTGCATATTATGTCCGATAGTTACTCGCTCTCTTAGTGAGGGATATGAATTCGAAGATGGATAACAGCATTAGGCACTGTGAGTGATGATTGCGCCTCGTCCAGAACGAATCATGCATCATGAAGCAGATATTGCAAACAACGTTGGTGGCAGAGGGTACGGCAATGGTCACCATGATACCGCTTGCCCCAACGTCCCCGCAGCCCATCTTCCTCATAGGAACGACTCTTTATGTCCAAATGCCGGCCAGATTCAGGTTAGCCTGGGTAGTGAGCAATAAACGTTGATCTTGTCAGGAGACAGATGGGATTTCATAATTGAACTTTGCATTCATCTCAGGCTTTGTTCACCTTCCGTAACGGTGGACGTGGGGACGTACAATTGCCTTTATAGCTCGGCTCAATTTACAAAGCGCGTACGCAAGTATAAAGCAGGTCAGTAACTGCGTGGTGCGTCACCTTCCTCACTATACCTAGAATCTCTTGCGATTGAACAAGCTCATCGCCACTAAGTAGCAGGCGCAAAAGGATTTGATGAAGAACTGTTTTCCCTGCATTCAATTTGTGACAACCGAACAGAATTCCGATCGCGGGCAAAACGCGTAGGCACGTGACACGCGTCGCGCCAAAAACACGCGTGCAAAGTTTGGTTTGCATCAACCAATCTCGCCTTACATAAATAACAACCGTCGTGCCATCCCGCTTTTCGTCCCCATCTTCATCGTTGTCGCGTGCCATGGCTTCCGCCCCTCCCACTCTCTCGCGCACGTCCTCGACGACCAGCATATCATCTGGCGACGAAACTGTCAGTACCAGCACCGTCAATGCTAGCTCGCGCCGCACACGAAAACGTTTCACTAATGCTCAGCTCACCATGCTTGAGAACCTCTTTCACCAAAACTCCCATCCATCACGCGAGGATCGCGAAAATGTCGCGAAGGCAGGTGGAATGTGAGTGCCCTCGTCCACTAGACTCGTCATATCGCGTCCGTATTGAACTCGACGCGCTTTACAGGGAGATTAAGTCCGTGACCATCTGGTTCCAAAATAAGCGCCAGACGGAGCGCAAGGCCTCTTCGAACGGCAACTCCGTCAGCGCCAACCGTGCTATGCCTCGACGCATGTCGTCGCCAACTTTCCCCTCGGGACTCAGCAACTCTTCCTCGTCTTCATCACGTCCCTCACTCGACCACGTTGCATCGCGTACGGAGCTGCGCAACCATGCACCGCGCACCCCGAACCGACGCCAAAACCCTACTGCTGCTATCTGGGACAACATGCCTTCCTCCCCACTCGGTCCCCCCGTCAGTCCTCCAGCACGCGAATATGTCGAGTTCCCAAAATCAAGGCGCACCCTGGAGTGGGCGTGTGCGGCTGCACGACTGGCAGACAAGGAAGGAATCATTCCCTCCAAGTCTCATGGTGGTCATCAGCACCGTCGTCATCAACACCAATCTCGGGGTCGCACGAAGGAGAGAAGTAGAGGGGACGACCAGATGGACATGGATGTGACAGACGACGAGCTGGAAGAAGCGATCACCCCAACGAGCACGTGGGGCAGGGAGGATCCTCGTTGGACTGTCGAGCCTGGAGGTGCATATAGAGCTTCGAACTTGTTTCCAAAGGGCGTCGAGGACGACGATATGATGAAGGCTGCATTAGCCCTATGTGGGCTTGGACGTCGCTCATGACGAGCGCTCGCAATGATGGATGACCGAGTCTCGACTGGTCTCCTGTGATAGGTTTTATTATTTATTTAACAATCGTTTTGTGGATGTTTCTTGTTTTGCTACTGTAGGTTCTGTGTTCATTTCAATTCATAACCGACTCATTGTACTTTTCTACCTGCCCCAACTATGATTCAGTGTGATTAGTGCGCGACTCCTTGCTTGTCATTTTCTTGGGCGATGCAATTCATTTTTTTCTCGAGGTAGAATGTCCTAGAATGAACGGTGCTTGAATCGATGTTCGAGTTTCTCTTTTCGTGAACATTCGTTACGCCACTTACAGGTTTCATTTTACCCGACCAAATGGAGGCGAAAAAATTAAACCTTTGGTCTTGTTTATATCGGAGGTTGCTGCGCCCGTTAAATTCCAAATTTTGCTTCCGCACCTGGATATCAAATCGCCGGACATCGACCATCATCATCTCTAGGACCCTCCTTCTCGCAAGTGCAAAGGCTGCTACGTATTTTGGAACCTAGTTCTCGTTCACCGAGCGTATCAAACCTGTCAACAGGTGCTATTATGGGTATTCGTCTCCTTCCTGCTGGGCATTCGAAGGTGAAACCTCAAGGCCACTATGTCAAACGATCAATGAAATCAGGAACTTTAGCATCTACTGTGTTTCCTGCGCATGTTTGCGATGCAATTATTCGTGAAGCATGGCATCTATCTCTCTCAAACCAAGAACGTTCTCGTATGATGATTTCGTTCTTACTGGTCAGTAAACTGTGGAAACATCTCTTTGGCCGCCACTGTTTCACAAGCGTACATCTTGTTTCCAAAAGATATCATACGTGGTATCGCATATTTGCACTCTTTGGATCGCCCATATTTGATGAGCGCCAGCTTGGACTCATGTGCCCAAGGATTCAATGTAATTCGCTGTCTTTCAGAATCGAAACACCCCAAGATGCGGTTTTCTATAGCTCTCTATCGGAGTTCATGTTCTACGACTTCTCGCCTGACCAACTCCCATTTTTGAGGAGGGTGTCGATTGAATACGTTAACGCGGACTTCTTCGACCCAAATATCATAGTTCCACCTCAAGTAACGCATGTCGAGATTTCGTACACACACAACTACTATTCACCACGTTTGGACCCTCAGCACCTCAGATACTATTCGCGGAATGAATATGTGCCCTTGCCTGCCCGTGTCCAACGATTATCCATTTATGGGACGGACGACAGAACGATATGCCAGCGTGCTATGGACTTTTTTCCTGCGTTGCGGATACTAGACGTTGACGGTGAAACATATTCAGACAGTCTATAAAGAATGTGAAAACACCACATATACCTAGAGTAGTCTTCTCCTGGTCCATGAGAGCTATACTGACCTAGGGCGTTTATTTCTTTGCAATACGATTCTAGCATATCGACCTAGTTATTGGTAGGCTGGCATTGGCCTTTTACGTGGATTCAAGCAATTGTTGCCGCCTATGTACCTCTCGAAAGCCTCTAAGCCCGAGAGCTCTGTCGCTTTCGTTTTATTTTATTTTATTTTAAGTCATATTCTATGTTTTCCACACGCTTACTGCAACTGTAAGTAAATCTCCGATACTCTATAGACCAGTGTCTAAATTTCTTCTCAGGTCACTGCTACCCCGATCACAGTATTAGTTAATAGACCATATCCGTTCTGGGCAAATGGACAATGCTACCAGTCCTACCATTCTTGCTTGGTCCTTCTGCATCGTGTAAGTATATTTGACAGAAGGCGATATGAGATTCCGCCTACACCAACTAACCTTAACGTCATTCTCCGAGTTACCAGAAAACCTCGCATAAAGAATATAGGTAAATTATACATATATCCAAATATTCATCCTAGACTCATTTGGCTCTGTCAGATGCCTCCTCACATCCAAATACATGCCTGACTGAAATACTCGAAATGTCGACTAGCCGAGCCGACAGTCAAATTCCAGTTAAACAACAGTTTCATAAGGATGAATTAACAGCCCATAGTTACTCCGTCGTACGGCCCATCGTGATCACCACTAGAACCTTCGAAGATATTCGGAACGTCTCCAACAGCGCACTGAGTGCTCGGGTTGTCCTGGCCTATAGAAACGATCAACCAGTTATGTAATGAAATCAAGACATAAGCATGACTGTTTTGAACATACCCGGGCAGGAAAGCCATGAATTATCTGCTGCGATATGTACCTCACCCGAGGGATGATGGTAGCCCAAAAATCGACCCGGAACAATAGGAACTATGTCCTTCCTTTTTAAAAAGGTCAGAAGTCCCATTTAAAATCGTGATCATTAGCTACTCACTTGTTGTTGATATGGGTAAGAGTGATGTGAGAATCCACATAATCAGCGAATGCCTGATTTCCAACCTAAAAGTCATTTATTACTTGATTAACTCATCGCAGAGTAAGAACAGCATAACCACGCACCCGAGGCAGTCCGTAAACAATAGTCCTGAATGTAACACCGGAGATGTGAAGGGGCAGGTAAACTCCATCTAATAACGCAATTGCAGCACCTATTGACCATGTATAAGAGTCGTGCTCGTGTAAAGTTATGTGTAAGATGAAAGAGCATACCAAGAGAATGTCCTACGACCGCCACTGTCGTAGCTGAATGAACTGAGATAGCGGTACTAACAGCAGAGAGAATCTGGTTTGCAGTCCTATTCGATAATCAAATTCAGTTACGTGGCCCTTCATAGGTTGATGGCTTACTTCGCTTGCTCGTTCCTGAAGCCACTATGAACCTCCACAGACGAACTAACACCCGGGAAGAGCGTACTGTCCAAGGTCCCTAGGAATGCGTCGGCATCAGTTGCATCTGCTTGACTAAATATACCCGGTTATCATCAAGCATAGGATTTTTTTTTCTATAATAAAATTCCGCTTACATTTTAGATGAATCCGTTCCTTGGTGAGCGACAATGACAGATGCCTGGGATGGGGAGAACCCCACATACCCTGAATGCAACATGGAGTAAAAAAATTGTAATTTAGTAATTAGAATGCAGGTTCAACTAACAAAACTGCACAGACGCTCCATCGCCTCCTGAGGCCACGGGGATGAAGTCCGCATTCGCATTGCAGTTAGCTATATTCGTTGATTGAGCGTGAGATGAACAAATGCATGGATACAATACGCGTACCACCACAAGACCAAGTGAGTGTTGTACTCGGTTTACAGGCCGCAGTGCTCGCAAAGAACGTGAACGGTTTGAACGTTGAGATTTGCGCAGTCGAGAGCGCAGTGATGCTCTGTCGCTTGAGCAACGCAGGAGGAGCAGCCTGGGCGGCAAGTGCACCAACAAGGGCAACGAAAATACTGGTGGACAGCATTATTCACAGCGAGGACGAGATCAAAATCAAGAGGCGGATTTCCCTAGAGATAAACTATGCATAATACCTGCTTTAATACGAAAATGTACGAGGTGAATGGCGAGAAAACGGACTTCGGTGGCGTGTACTAGGCTTGTGGAGTATCACATGTGCATATCAACTCGAGAGTTGTCTAGGAAATCATTGACTCAGTTACCAATCCATGCGTTGGTGAGAATAGGGCTGTGTTCCAGGCGTTGTATCGATTATTCGAAATGAAAATAGGATACGTTTGTAGTAAAAGCAGGCCACTCTATTTTTGCACGCACTTTTACACCACAAATCTATGATGGGGGATGTCAATGTGTCGTATTACTGCGCAAGCAAAGCTAACGACGGACACATTGTCAAATTGCTCCTTCGAAGTTCTTTGATATATGAAGAATCAACTTTCAGTGTTGAACGACATACAATCATTTGATTGATAGTTACAGATAAACCTTGGATAGCAGATATTCTGGAAGCGTGTGAATTGAAATAAGTCGGATTTTCTGGGGTAAGAGCCGTCCGACCATCCCAAGAAACATTGCGTATAATTCATATAAACAGTATGTCTATCAGGGATATGCATCAAATTTGGAGGAATGTTAATATAAAATTATCTACTGTATGTATTAATGAGTACCTTCCGGCTCACCGCTGCTCTTTATGATAGAATTCTTCGGACCATCCTTCCGTCAAATAAATATGCTTACAGCAGCTTTTGGAAGTAACGTGGAGGTTAGTAGCGAACATAGAAATTGATTCTAATAGAACATCTTGAGCACATCAGTTTATTAGAAAGAGTAACATTACGTGTGTGATTTGAGACCCTATTACTGTTTGAAGCGTTATTATGACTGAGAAGGAAAGTCAAGAACTAGACGTTGCAACTGCCAGTGCAAGATTGAGTTACTACAACAGTTACCACTCTTTGCTTTTGGCATCAAGGAACAACATCCTAAAGAGGGTTGGTCCGTGCACAGACTAAAAAGTATATAAGTCAGACGGCAACCATCCTGAAACTTCACCACTCTGGCCTTTTGGCTTAGATCAAGTGTAGTATCTGTTCTTAATAGTTTAACCACTATTATGAGGGCACCGCCCTCATTTCTGGTTATCTTATTTTTGCCACCCCAGCTTTTGGTGCTCTGCTTGCAACACCGGGACGCGATGACCTTGCCGCTGCACTACTGGCTTGTGTCGTCGGGGGATTCTCTTTTCTGAAACTCCTCTTTGCTGGAATATCTATCCTGAGTCAATGGACTTACAGGAGTGGTTTCAGCAAATGGAACCTGTCTGATTTATTTCCTTCTTTATTTACATGGTTTTCTATACTTTTGATAATAAGTTTGTTGCTTGTGCTGGTGTGTATTTCATGCATGAATAGTATCAACTCTATATTTAGGGTACAGGGCATTACTTGAAGTTTAAGATTTGATATAGTACAGCGCACCTATAGGTTGTTAATTTTGGGCAGCTGCCGAATTGCCAGGGAATTTTTTTTTTTTTTTGGGAAGCAGACAAGGTGTCAAATTTTGACTGATTTCATCAGGATTGTGTAGTTTATCTTGTCGCGACCTATGCAAACGCGAGCAAGCGGAAAAATGTGCAAAAGTAGCTAGCTGAAAAGACGAGATAAGATAAGATGACACCTATTCATGTAATATTTAATTAGCAAATTGGAATAGTAGTCCGTGCACGCGCCAAATCCGAAATGGTAAAATTAATAAGTCCCTCAGTTTTGAATATTTTTAAGTTGCTCTTATAGATTTAATCTCTTCATCAATTAAAGCATTTTTACAAGAGGGATGTGAAAACAAGATAAAATTGATGACCTGATCCCCAGTGTATAACCTATAAGGTGGAGTGTACCATAGCATCTAGAGGATAATGGTTAACATCTAGGAAGTTTCTTTCTCCATCTTGTTATGTGTGTACAGACTAATAGCTGACCTGTCAATACAATAGACATGGATGTGTTTGATCATCATCACTTGCTCTCGAAAGTGACATAGCCTTGTATGATTGTGTGGGTATGACAAAGCTACAATTCGACACAGAAGTATTATGGAATCTGAATACCATATCTACAGAATGTCAGCAAACACTGTTATTTGTGGCCATGATTTGCACATTTCATGTCCCAACCTGAAGTGGAGGAATACTGTAGAACCGACTCACCAGAGCTGAAAGAAGAGATGCGGTACGATGCTATGTATCGCCGAAGATTGCGGACATGTAGGCCGCTTACCGATGCGATGATGCATTAGGCGCCCAGTGTGCGCCGAGCCCACGTAACAATGTCTTGTCACCACCATTCGCCTTGGTTTACTCTTCTCCGCTCTTTTTATCCATCCATACGCCCTCCGAAGCATGCCAGAGAAAACCAATAAAGTACTCACCACTCCCGAGTCTGGAACGAAGGTCGCACCTGTCTTCGAATACTCTGAGGAACAGCAGGCGCAGCTCAAAGCACTCCGTGAGGTGAGTCCGAATTCAAAGAAACACACACGATAGATATTTAAAGACTTCCGCCATGTCTTTTTCTATATAGTATGCAGAAACCCTTTTACTTCCGGAAACAGATCCATACCACCCTTGGGAGCTCCGATGGCTCAACAAGCCCGATACCATGACGCGCTATATGCGTGCTGCGAAGTGGAATTTAGTGGACGGACAGAAACGTATCAAGGCGACACTAGAATGGCGAAGAGAGTTCAAGCCCGACTTGATTCCCCCAGAAGAGGTCAAGATTGAGAGCGAGACTGGCAAGATGTGAGTTTGGTGCTTTCCTTGTCTGTTAAGTCGAATTTACCGGCGCTGAATGATACCACAGCATTATCAATGGCTTTGATAAGGATGGCCGACCGATTATTTATATGCGTCCTGGACGAGAGAATACCGAAACGGGTCCCAGACAGCTTCGCCATCTCGTATGGTGTCTGTGAGTATCCTCTTTAACCAATATGTTGGAATCGCGCTCAACTTCATCTTAGAGAACGTGCAAAAGACCTGATGCCTCCAGGCCAAGAATCCCTCGTCATCGTCGTAGATTACAAGTCAACAACTCTCCGTACTAACCCTTCAATATCAGTCGCGCGTAAAGTCAGTTACCGCTATTATCCACAGAAATAAAATCCCAGCTGACATTTTTTTAAATCCAGGTGCTACATATCCTCCAACAACACTACGTCGAAACCCTCGGCCGCGCACTCGTCGTCAACCTCCCTATGCTCCTCAATTTCTTCTACAAAGGCATCTCGCCTTTCCTGGACCCCGTTACGCGGGACAAGGTACGAATTCACATCCCGTCCTTATTCCAATGATCAGCGCAACAGTCGTCTAATAATAGCACTCACACAGATGCGATTCAACCCCAATCTCCTCGACCTCATCCCCGCTGCCCAACTGGACGCTGATTTCGGGGGTGTGCATGCGTATGAATTTGAACCGGAGAGCTACTGGGAGCAGATCGTCACGTATGTTGTCTTGTCTTTCGTACACTATTCATCATTGCTGACGGTGCGCATACTATCTATAGTGCATGTGGAATTGCTCCTGACGGTACCCGAGTCGCAGTAGAATCTAAATCCGATGCCACCTCCTTGTCGGAGGAGACTTCTGCCAGCACAGAGGGCACATTAAATGAGAAGCCTATGTATGTCCCTGTTCTATTTTTACATCACAATACTTGTAACATCCTCGTAATAGCTCGGAAATCACGACTAAGCTTTCTGAAACTACCACAGCGGCACCCGCGGTGAACGAGAAAGCCCAAGTAGAAGTGAACGTCGTTGCCGCTGATGAAACCAACGCGAAGGCCATCCCCACATAGAGGATGATCTCAGTTCTTCTGTATAGATCAGGAACGTCATGCATCATCTTCCTTCATGTATCTATGTAATGTCACTGTAACGTTTAGGACTAATCATAGAAGAACCAACCCAGCGCTGTATACCTTTACCCTGTTGCTACACCAATATCTATTCTGCTCATCTTATTCGATGCTATCTATCATTCACAGCATATCCCCGCCTCTCGTCTGCAGATCATCTTCTATCTATCATCTCCTACCTCTCACCTTCACCTACCTACTCACTTCAATCTCCCAATCTCGAGTTCATCTCCGTCCTCACCTCACAGATCAATCACTCAAACTCAGTAAACCGTTCATTTTAAAAACTAAAAATGATGTTATTGTTATTCCATTAACAAATTTCTACCTGCATCTCTCCGATACCATTACACAAATGATACATCACATCGCAAGTGTGATATATATCAACGAATAATGAGCATCGCAGAAAGGCAGGTAAGCACGGAGGCTAACTATATATCCAGACGCGTCCGGGGGAAGGTATCTACAATACAAGTAATTAAGTATCTGGCAATAAGGAATAAAACTCGGTTGGCGAGGTTATTTATGTATATATGATGTATCTTGGATATCTGTATCAAAGAACGGTGTATCGATCGGTGCGAGATAAATAAAAAGAACATTGTTCCCTAAATGAATGAATGCTGATTAGATCGAATAGCTTCGAGCCTTCCCTTCAGCCGAAGAAAGAAGTAAAAAAGAGGAAGTGAAATAAATTATCCTAAAATTCCCAGAGAAAAAAAAGTGATGAAGGAAAGAATATGAAGGAAGGAAGGAACGGACAGCAAAAAGCAAAGCGAGGCAGAAAAAGCGAGTCGTGTCCGTGTTGTATTCTTAGTTGCGTTTGATTGGTGGGTGGATATATTATATACATAGGCATTATTCTTGTTGGTTTGCGGTACTTGAGGCTATGAATCTTTGATGGACCGGCGGAGGTGCAAGTGGTGCAGGGGTAGAGTATGTAGTCGTAAAATCATGATACATCCGTTCCGTGCAGGAACAAATGAATAAATATGATGCGACGAATAGATGGGTAGAGAGGGATGCGGTGATTGCGAAATCGTAAAATTGAAAAATTTGATGGGCGTTGAGGTTGAGGATGATGGGACGAGCAGACAACAAAAGAAAGACAAGCGCGCATGTAGACTTGGCGACTCCGAGCGCTTTTCTCCATTCTTAATCAAACGCCCGGGAATCGTGGGCTTTCCGGAGTTCAAGTACCGCCGGAGTAAGAGGAAGGTGGAGAAGTGATGCCCCTAGAACACCTAAAGTAACTCAATAAGGCATCGCCGCCGTCTGCGAGTACGGACTCGCATAAATGAACGGCGCATACGATGCCCTAGACGCCGGGCGTGACAGCGAATGCATCGATCCCGCCCTCGACACTTGGCCCTGCGAAGGGGGTATATACGCAGGAACGTACGGCGACCCAGGCAAATTCGGCGGGACAATATACGGACTCGCATACGTGCTTCCCGCATATACACTGCCAGGTGGGATGGACGATGGGTACACTCCGCTCCCACCGCTCGCTATGGATGGCGCGTACCCTGTGCTGGGTGCGACGGGGTACGATACAGGTGCAGCGTCAGGCGTGACGTATCCTAGGGCTTGCATGAGCGGTTTGAGCGGGATAACGGGGGCGTCTTTCCATTCTTCGTCGTCGGATGACTCGTCGTCTTCGTCTGAGAACGCTTCGTCGTCCGAAGCGTGTCGCGATTGGGGAGGAGTGCGATAGTTGATCGAATCGGCGCGTGCGAGGGGCCCGCTCCATGGAGAATGGCGGTCTGGGGTTGAGCGTGCTGAGCTGCGAGTGGACATTTGGCGTTGGATGCTTATTATGCACACTGTGTTAGAAACGAGTTCAACTGGAATTGGAAGAGTAAGACACACCCATGCCACGAAATCCCGTCATGCTCCTGCTTCTCATCCAACAACACAACCAGAAACTCAGAATCGTCATCCTTTAACAACATGCGGACACTCCTCTTCGCCAGACTCTCGTCGTCCCTCGAGGTCTTGTGATCGTGAGCATGGGAATGCGAGTGTAGGTACTTGTCATCCCTCGAAGGCTTCTCATCACGGTGCCTATGACCATGGCTAGATCGCCTGTCCCTCGACCTCGAGCGCGAATGATCATGGTGCTTCCTGCGTTTGCGATCATCCTCATGTCTGTCGTCGCGGGAGCTCCGACTCGATCTCGAGGAGCGAGAGGATCCAGAGGAAGAAGCGACACTTAATGCGGGTCGTTGGAGTGTATCGCCTCTGGATAGGCTAGGAGTTGAGTAAGTTGGGTGTATGCGCGTCAAGAGTCAAAGAAACTTACCTATGACCATCCAGAGGAGGCCCAGGCATCAATCCGTGGTCGTTACTGTGATGTACGACTATTCCGTGCCCAATAACATCAACACCTTCGTACTAGGACATCAAAGAGGAAGAACTCACGCGTCGTCCTACTCTCAGCGGTCTCAACTAACGTCTCTGCTGACCTAGTGTAGTCGACATTTGGTATCACCTGATTGGCGTGCGCATTGTTGTCATCAGAGCTGAGACTACGAAACGAGAAAGTCGATGGTCAGTTACATGTACGCGGCAGGGAGAGCGGGAAAGCCAGACTTACACAGATGCGGTATCCGGGTTAGTCACTCTCAGCTGTACTGTTGAATTAGAAGTCAGTCAGGGTTTGGTCGGGGAGAGCGGAAGGACGGAAATAGAATATGAGCATGACATAAAACGGAAAGGAGGGAACTCGGGTCGGAGCGATGACAGGCGCGCTCTCTCACACAATGACGCACTGCAAACAAGGGAATCGACAAGGGCGAATCCGTCGGAAGTCATGGAATGGAACAAACTTGGATCGGAAGCAAAGATGAAAAAAAAAAAAATGAAAATGACGCACATCGATTGCCCATGGGGACACCGCGGATCATGTTCAGATAGGGGAGCGAGACAACGCTTGCGTTTGCCGAGCTGCATGAATGAAGGCTGCGTTAGTTGGGGAACTAGGAAGAGAGAGGAAGACATACACAGGCGACTCAGGCAATCCGCTGATAGTCGGAATTGCTCCATCAGAGTGGGACACGGTTATTTGCGGTGGCGGGGCGTGGTGCTGGCCTGGGACTTGGCGGACGACGTGAAACGACGATGTCGGTGCAATGTTCTCCTTCTTCTGCTCAGTACTACGCGCAGACGGGGAAGGGCGGATGCTTCCAGCCGCGGAGGACGCTTTTATGCTTCTGTTGGTAGGATTAAGAAGAGAGAGGGAGTTAGTGATTGTGATAAGTAAGGAGGGTGTGATAGAGTATAGAGCAATGAAGCCCGAGGAAGTGATGAAGAAGAGAGGAATGAAAAGACGTACGCAGCACGCTTGTACCCAATATCTAGCGCAGAGGCGATGGACTTGAACGCATCGTCGAGGTGCCTCGAGGACTGTTCTATGTTTCCATACCCTCGTCAGTAATGGTGCCCATGTGAAAGAGATAAACGATGTACTTTTCAAACGACGTTCGCCCTAATTACCCAACGTCAATGAGTTACACTGAGAGCAATGAGAAGAGCAAGCCACTCACACTCTTCCCTCGCCAAGTCATATAATAATCCACGCATTTCTTACCCGCATCCCACACCGTCACAGCGAACACAATAGGTGCAGGCATAAGCCTTCGCGTCTTTCCTCCCTCACTCTCTGCATACCGCTCATATCTGCGGGGTAAATTAAGCAAAGATGCAAATCAACTCTACCCCAAGGCGGGGTAGGTAACCACTGATAGCAAACACTCACCTAAGAAACCGCTTAAAAAAAGACGTTGCATCCTTCCCCGTCACAATCTTAAGCTGTCTCGCCACGTCCTTATCCAGGACCGCCGGGTCCGGCGCGCCATTCCTCGCGATCTCCTCCAAAAACTCTGGCGCACACTCTGCATGGCGCACCCGGCCGCCCGAGATGACGCGCAGCGTTTGGAGGGCCCGTTCGGCGGGAGACGTGGGGGCGATAGGAGTGGGTGCGAGTGTGAGTGAATGTGCAGAGTCTGGGCTGTGTGAATAGCCCTTCTTGCTTGTCGTCGAGGAGGCATGGTGGTTACGCTCATCTTCATCGAGCTCGGTGCGTAGGGGGGAACCCTTAAGGAGGCTGCGTCGGTCGAAACTCGCTCCACCCTGGGAGCCTGCTCGCGAGGGAATGTAGGATAAGGGTGCGGAAGTGTACATGAGAGGGCGGGGGTTGAATGAAATGGATCGTTGAGGGGAGTGGTATCTAACCAATGAGAAACTGAAAATCGATGTGGCACGGCTGTTGAGGGAGGCCTCGCGGAGTCCTCAAGGCTCGGGGGTGAAGAGACTGGAGTGTGCTTTGTGAAGAACGAAGGAGTCGTGTGTAGTGTAGAGTAGGAGGAGGAGGAGGAACAGCAAGTAATACTAAGGGGGAATAAGAATAAGGAGTGTAATGAAATGGAAGATAAATAAGATTGAAGGGATTCAAAAACGCCAACGCCACAGCCCAAGGGTCCACCCAAGGCTCGGCTGATGAGCGCAGATTCGATTCTGCTACAACGCGATGAGGGAATCAATGATATGTCCATCCGGCACATCTGCAACCACGGCGTAGATCTCACCCCGGCTCATCCCTTTGTCTCCACCACAGTATGGTTGTTACGGCGCGTCTAAATCAACAGGACTAGAACAAGGAAGAGCACCCACACACACCTACCACGCCGTGAATACCACAAAGAAATCGCAAAGAAATTGCAAATAATATGTATATATTGCAATTACTTTACTGCTATATTTTATAATTGGATCGGACTCATGCTTAGCCTCGAGTCGGTATGCAATCAGTTCCGACTGCCATCGATTGTCAATCGAAATAACGTGGGCACGTCCTCAATCTACCGAGCAAGCCTCCTTGAAGCGTCCTTGCCCTGCCCAATCCGATCAACCTCCGGTAATTTACTGCTTACTCGTCAAACTTCTGTGTACTTCCGCCACATAACACTGATACTACTATGTCCGCTATACGAACTACTATACGCTTCCTAGGGCAACGTGTTCCCTAAAAACAGCTCTCTCTCACTCGCTACTCTGCCACTACACGATAGTGAACTCAGATAATCTATCTTGACGCTTGGCTTGTCGTAATGTCACACAAGGACAGCCGTAATGCATGAGTGAGCCGTAGTACGTAGTACGCATGCATATATATATATAATGCGATAGTGCTAAGCAGAGGGGGGAGGGGTATCCAGAGAAGAAGGTATGTACCAGTAAAGCTTGTGCAGAAAAAAAAAAGGGGGGAGAAATGAAATATCGAAAACCGTGAAATGCCGAAGCCAGAGCCAGATATAGAGCAGCGCGTGAATAAGAATGGAAGTTGAAGCTGAAGGATGCAGTTTTTACACCTGTGAACAAAAACCCGACAGTCAGGAACGAAGAGCATACGAAGGTGGATTCGGGGATCGATCCGAATGACGAAGAGGCGACGTACCAAACTCAACTCCAACGTCCAGACCCGGCGTGCCCAGAGCTTCACCGTCATCGCAGGCTTGTCGGCAGTGGCGGGGAGCTCGACGTCAAGCCCGTCCCACCAGCATTTGCGCTATAAACATATGATAGATACCGTACAAAGTCCAACAGGTAAAAATAGAAGAAGGAAAAGAGGGTGATCATCAGCTTATCGAGTTCCAAATATGACGAAAGAGCGGCTCCAGTAGAACGCCACAAGAAAAAGAAGAGACACGTACCGCAGGTTTTCTCCAGAACAACAACAACTTCTGCGCGGTCGCCATTTGGGCATAATCAACCTCGACGGGCTTCTCTCCGTTCGGATGATGTGAGATGCCTGTTTTGAGGAGGACGAGTGCTATGGAGGAAATGCAGCACCGCGAGGGCTCGAGTGCCCTGAAGCCCCATTCGTCTTCACGGTCGAATCCACTGTTCATTTTAAAAGTTGTATTCAAAAAGTAGCGTAATGAAAGGGAAAAGGGCGCACCTCATGCAAAGCATATCAATAAGATGCTGTTCCGCAACATTATTCTCCTTATTCACATTCCTCTGTAGCGCCGTGAATATATTCCTCTTCTCCATCAAATATCCACCAGAGCGTCTCTTAATATCCAACAACCGCTCATTCGCAATCCCATTCTGGTCCGTCGCAGCCTCGCCATCTTTCGGTGGGATCGAGAAATACTCCAGCTCCTCGCGGAGGACGATAATAGCCTGCTTGGAGAGCAGGGGGTTCTGCGACGTGGCGGGGGAGAAGTCAGTGGGCGACTCGAGGAGGTGCTGCTGTGCGCTGAACAGCCCGGGCGAAGTAGCAGTCCCGTAGAATGTTTCTGACGCATTGCGGAAGAAATCGAGCACGTATTGGAAGCAGTCTGGGTCGAACTAAGTACACAGACAAGGCATAGAATTGTGTTTAGAAAGCCACTCTCATAGCCAGAACTAAAATATTGCAACTCACATCAACCCCATAAACCTCCTCGTCCTCCTCATCCCCACCCCCCTCCGAGAGCGCAACGCTCTGCCTACTAAGCACTAGTCCATTCGGGAAGAGACACAGTAGCACCGACTCAGGGAGGTTCATGATCGTCTCGCGGTCGACTTCGAACCGCCGCCCGCGGAGGTCGAGGAACAGCCGGGTCAGTAGCTGCGGTTGGAGGTTCGTGTGCGTCGGCTGTTGCGAGACTTGCGTTATAGGGGAGTTGTTGACTGCGGCCATGGTGGGCGGTGAGGAAGGGGAAGGAGAGGGAGGGAGGGGATGGGAGGAGAGAGAAGGAACGTTGGCGGCACGCTTTCGTAACCAAACAAGTCATACGCGCCAATTCAGCCCTGAGTTGAATTTCTATTCAACTTACATACTTTGAACTCACTTCAAATTTTTGAAACGCATTTTATTAAATAGAATTTATTCCATCCTCTATGTGTTTGTGTTGTATGTTCCTCGAAAGCATGCGTTACTTATGTATGTGGGGGGATGGAAATAAGAGTAGCTGCCAAAACGAATTTAAGTAGAAAACGAGAGTCGGGTCGTAAAAACGTATTGGGTAGGGGGGAGGGTATGAGCATGAGGATAGGTAAGGCAATCAGTCCACTCTGAGTTGAAGTCAACGAGCAAATCGTGAACATGAACATGAACGAGTCGTCGTGAATGGAATGCTCTCCAGGTTGGGAAATAAGGTATTATGCTAGTGGCGTGCGTGGAATGAAAATGAAACGAGAAAATACTAGTGGAGAGAAAAAGAGAGTAAAGCGCAAAGGAAAGGGAGACAGTGTACGCAGAACTACGCGTCCATAAATCATCATCAAGAAATCACGAGAAGGAGAAACTAATAAAACGAGTCCGTATGCGTGCGTGCGTATATACATGTGAGCTGGAATGGGGAGAAGAAAACCGAATTCATCATTACTCACACACCCCCAGCACCATAATTGCTTTGCGGAGGTGCAGCACCTGGCGGGAGACTGTATGCAGTCGAGTTACGCGAGTACCGGTTCTGCGGGGGCGCTTGCGATGTTGGCCGTCTGCCTGATGGCCGCGATACCCTGCGCACACCGTCAGGTCCTGGGACGGGTCCGCTGTCCATCAGCCGTATCCCACGTCCACCACGCGTCAGCTCATCCGACTCTTGGCTGCTGTAGTGCTGCAGCGAGGCTTCGTCGTAGCTGGTAGGAGATGTGGTCATAGACCGGAAAGGGTTGTGCGGGTCAGAAGCAGGGAAGGGTTGTGGACTTGGTGCTCTTCGATTATGCGGTCTTGGGGTTTCATAAGCTGTGGGTGAGAGATGACGTTGAGCACTCGTTGGAGAAGACTCGTACGATTCTGCGTAAGGGTCTGCAGATTGCGGGCTCGAGATGAGACGCTGGTTTGAGCCTGATGCAGCGTCTGACATGTAGTTATCTTCGCTCGAACGCGCAACTGTTGAGCTCGATCCGGACATCATCGGTCTGCTAGATGGGACGGACAAGGGCGTAGGCAGCATTAAAACAGCATTGCTGTCGTGTCGGGCACGTGGTGGAACATATGGTACATTTCCATAGTTTGTTGAATCCATAGTATTGGCGTCGTAACCACCCGGAGGAGTGTGTGTAGCGTCTGAATTCGACGCCAGCGAGTAGCGATTGCTATCGGTTCTATTAGTATTCCCGTCAGACCTGTCATATCTAATTCAGTGAACCAAGACTCACTTTTTCTCATAATAAGTCGAATCCCTTGAGGCACTTCCACTTTTCCACCTTCGCTCACGCTCAAACTCAGCCCATCTCTTCATCACAATATGCGTCGAATCAAACTCTCCCTCCTTGTCACCATGATCACCGCCTTTATCACCCAAAACCTTTCTTGTCTCACCCCATGAGAAGTCATCAAAGTGCCAAAACGAGTATGCGGGCAGAATACCGTTCCAAATGGGAAGTGAGATCAGATACACCAACATCCATCCCACGTATGCGATCTTGCGAGAAGTGACGACGATGAGCAGGCCAGGAAGACCAAGGACGATGGCGAGTAGGATGAGGGGAATGGTAGTATTGGGACCTCCGGGGATGATAGAGGAGATAATGAGATACAGCGTGAACGCAATAGCAGCAGGCAACACAAGGGTACCGGCCAACTCCATTCCAACGACAAACTGCATTGAGAAGCAGAACGTACCGCACAGATCACGAACCAAGAGCAACTCAGCGAGATTGTGAATAGTTGAGTTGATCCATCGACGACGCTGGGAGAGCAAGACGCGGAAGGTGTCCGGTACGACAGTCTTACACACCGCCTGTGGGCAGAAAACGTTTTTCCGCTTGGGGAAGGTCTTGAGCATGAGAGTTGTGAGGTAACGATCCTCTCCAAGCAGCAGCAGATTCTTCTTGTGTAGGGTATCGACGACGTTCTCAGAGTAATGCTCCACGATATCCGGATTGGCGAGGATGGGTACCCAGTATCCGGTGTCACCCTTAGGAGCCTTAATCCTGTACATGCTGAAACAACCTGGTAAACAGGTCACACCACCGAACATCGATTCGAAAGCCTTTGTCATGTGGTGGGAGATGTAGTACTCAAACACTGCGAAGGAATATTAGTCCCAGAAGTACAACACAATAAAGGCCAAAATACGTACCTTGCATCATGGTAACAAACGTCTCCGCTTTGTTCGCAATCTTCGTCTCACCGCAAAGCCCCATAATCTCCTCATCGTGCACCATGCAACTAACCATCCTAGTCAAGGAATCCGGGAAGACCTTCGTATCGGCATCCACACAAAGTACAAGTTCGTACCGATCCGGAGTAACACCCGTCACACGCCAAATCGAGTTGAAGAACTCATACTCAAAGGTCGTCATGCGTTCGTCGAACATCACCTTCTGCAGGAACGCCATGAGCACGATCTGACTGTCGCGTTTGCCACGATTACCAGGCTTGGCGTCGTTTGCCTCGAGGGGATTACCACACTTAGCTACGAGCACCATGGGCACGCGCTGTTGCTTCGATCGTTCGGTGGTGGCGTCATCATACTCGTAGAATCCGGCGTAGACCTTAGCCATGTTGTGTCTCTTGTGTCCATCGGCAATTGCGACATAGGAATGGGGCTCTACTTCGCTGGGGGGAATAACGAACTCCTTCATCATCGACAAACAGATCTCAGGGGTAGTCATGTCGTTACCAGCACCCTTAACCATACCATCAGCGATAACGAGGATGAGTTTGTGGCTATTCGGGTAGTCCGTGGTTGCGAGGGAGTCCAGAGTTGTTCGAAGACCTTCGAAAGACTCAGAGTAAGCTGTTACGAGACAAATAGTGTGTGCAAGAGGGAAGTTGAACGGTTCATAATCTGGACTAGGCTGGGGAACGACGTTGTTCAAGGGGAAAGGACAAGGGTTATCCGCGAACGCAGCACGTGTTCCCTCTGCGAGGGACATAGTGCTCCTTGACTGTCTATAGTTCGGCGAATCGGGAGGAGTACCTTTGCTTCCCTTCCCGGTGGTATACATTGTCGACCGCTTCCAGTTATTCGAGCTCGATGAGTCCAACATGCCATATGCCGTGCTGGGACGGCCACCAGCGCCCTTCAAGATATTCTCTGATGGAGTGAATCGCGAGTGACTGGGCAAGAAGGTCTTCCTATTGCCTTTACCCGGCCTAAGTCCATTCTTGCTGACGTTGGGACGATACTCGCTAGGGGCAGGGCGGTAGATATCATTCGTCCAGTTTTCAATCTCCGCGGAACGCTGCATCCTCTGCTCGTACGTTTCCCTAGGAAAGTTGCCGAGCTTCCATGAGAAGAACCACTGGAACATGACGGCCATGACGAAGCGGATAGCGACTACTCCGATGATGAAGACGAGTGAGAGGTAGAGGACGACTTCGGAGGCAACGCAACCAATGGTTTTGGTGTCGATGAAACCGATCGTGACGAGATCCTGTAAACAGTTACCGATATTCTTTTGTTTAGTGCGAAGGAAGACCATGGTGAGATCTCTGTTGTTATAAGTGCCGTTCGCCTTCTTCATGTCGTCGAAGATGGAGGGGTAGTTGACCTGAGCGCGACTAAGCCATTGGAGGAGATTGAGGTCGAGGACAGATCTAAAAATAGTTGGTTAGTGGTGACAGCCATGTGAAGATGATCATACGCACGATTCATAGACAGCGAGGTTGCGGTTCGGGTTCCTGACATCGTCCCAGGTGTAGTAGACCTGACCTTGTGGCTTCATCTGCGATAACAGCGTCCTTGAATTGGATGGGACATGGCAGTTCGTCGATGATTCATAGCCAGTGATGTTGGCTCCAGAGGTACCAAGCTGACTGACCACGTTGCAAGGGAAATACCAATCCAAGAAATCACCATTACCAGTAATGCTCGAGCTGCCAGCCCTCGACATGAGCCCAAAGCACTTGTCGTTCACCTTCTGGAACAAAAAGCTGGCATCGTTCCCTCCAACATTCCAACCACCCGTAAGAACAGGGTTCGTTGAGCCATTGAACGTCGATCCTGCGGCCGGGTGCTTGAAAGTCGAAAAATCGTAATCGAATCCATGAATAACCACGGAGCTGTTCCCAATATTCTCGTCTCCGATCGCACCACCGTGGAAGCGATTAGGTGGCTTCCCACACACAGCTTCAGTGAACCCAAAAGTGAGGAAACCGACGCCAGCCATGAGTACGAGAATAATGCTAACGAGTCCCATCTTCTCGCGCCAGGCGCGCTGCTGTTCCGGGCTGCGGATGCCTATGTCGATGAAGAGAAGGGCGACGGGGTCAGTGGGTGTGCGTCATAGATATTGTAGTATGCGGGAAATGAAGACTTACCGCATGATTTCAGGAGGAAAGAGGGGACCCAACATGTGATGATCAGACAGTAAGTCATCCAGGGGCCTCCCGGGCCCGGACCATTCCAACAACCCCGTTTCTTCTTGATTTCGGGTTGTGGATTGGGGTTGGGAGAGTTGTTGGTCTGAGATGGCCGTTTGCGACGTAGAGTAGCTCCCCGCTTGAAGAGTGCTAGCCCTGACTCGTGCTGGTCTTCTTCACGAGCAAGAAGAGAGCGACCTCGTCGGAGTTGAGGGTAGTTGCCAGTACCTATACAGTACAGTCAGAATGAACTTGCTTGGCTGAAGTGGTCGGAATAGGGACATACTCGATGGCATAACCCCGACCCGCCCATTGCTCTCCTCTTCCAACTGGGCGACATGTGAGCGATAATGCCACTGTCTGTGTCCAGGATCGATTTTTTCACGGTCAGGCCGGACCAGGCTCTTCTTCCTGCCGACTCTCGACGGGTCCATGAAATCCGCGCTCTCGGTATCACCACCAGTCGCCAAGTGGCTCTGGTACGCTGAGGGCATGTTTCGCTGGCGCTGCGGGTCGAGGGGTCCTTGACGGTCACCAAGCTCGGTGTTCTGAAAGGAGACACCTCGTGCGCCATCGTTGGGGTGCAATGAGGGGCGACCGGCGTATCCAGACTGGTCGGGGTATGCTGGGGCTGGGGATCTTGACTGGGACTGTCGTGCAGGGCGAGCCGAGCGAGGCGGACGCTGGTCCCCTCTGTTGTCCATTGTCGGCGTTGAGGCCTTTGTGTACGGTGGTTGAAGTGGTGGAGGTGGCGATGATGGGTAAAAGGAGAGTCAGGGAGCTCGCCGCCACGGACGACGACGACAAGGGGGGGATAGGGAGAGAGGGATGGAGGGATGTGGAGGATATGAGGAGAGTCGTGGTCGGGTTGGGCCTTGTTGACTGGCGGCGAGGGGGAAACGAGGTCACATCTGTTCCAAGTCGCCTCTTTCCTTTTTGGGTAGATTTTTATGGAAATTCTTTATTCTTTTCTTGTTCCGCACAACCCCTGTGCTTGCGCACAAACTTCACCACGAGCATTGCTGCACACAAGCTGTTCAACGCATTCTCCTGCCACAAAAAATATCCCTCTGACTCTCATTCCCTTGTATTTCATCTGCAAATCCCAACTTGCGGCCAAGGCATGCACGTAAAATGGTTGCCATTCCATCATTAAGGTAACGATGAGATCATTCTGCGGTCACCTGCCAGCTCTCGCTCTCTTTTTCTGCTCTGACGCGCCTTCACAAAGCCCCACAAAATTATCCCAAATTGCCTCGCTGGCAAATTGTCCTTTTTTTCTGAGCATCTCTGGCGTTGAAATAAGTACATCGTCCGCAGACGACTCGTTAGCCTCCTTTCCTGCCACGTTGTGACGTGACGCAAACTCTGCTGACCAACTCATGCCGACAAACGCAGTTTATTTTTAGCTACAGCATAAACGTGTGCTTCTTCCACCAATCGCGTACTCACGATGGCACCTAAGGCCCTCGCTGAAGAAGTTCGAACCCGACTTTCAGAAAACCCAATACACAGCACCGGAGTTACGACGCCGTTAAACTGCAACGACGATCCAAAGGCTACCTGCTCAGTGCGGCGTGCCTTTGGTGCAACATCGGTTACACAAGCCCAGAAATCGCCGCAGTTGGCTAAGCGCTGTGATTGAGATGCCCGTAATAAGTAGGATGCCTCATGCTTTACGCTGCTATTACCTGCATCTACAGAGTTTCACCGAGATGGCTAAGAATCGATGGGACGTGCGCTGCGCATGGAGGCTCATACACCTTCAGTTATCAATCTCCAGCATGCCATACACCCAACTTTACTGAATTGCCATCGATGGCGGTCTGCTAGTGGCAAATACCGTCAGGCAGCTTCGATTCTCTAACCAACATCTTTCTGTGTATGTTAATCGCTCTCTACGCAGATCTTGTTACTGATCAATTGGCCTCTCTTTAGTACTCCGTGGCAAATTCGAAGAATCGAAACTGCGCATTTGGGGTATTTTTAACCACCCACCTGTTCATTTAGTGAACAATCTACTGAATACTCGATCCTCCGCTCGACTAGCAGCTTTTTGCACACGGAACCTCTTTGCCAAACAAAAATACTACAGTTTTTAAATAGCTGCGGCCTTGCTAGGCTTGTAAAAGCTCGTCGCATCCCACCCTCTGCCGCTGTGCTTTGCCGAAAAAGTCGCACCGCACTCAAGAGCACGACTCCCTCTCATACAGTGTTTTCTTTACCGCCTAGGCCACTCTGATTTTAGCTGTAGGGTTCCAGAGCCTCTTCTGCATTTATAGTACGTTCTACAAATGCTATGCTATTTACAGCTCTCTAACCCCCGAGTTCTCTTCTAGATACACTCCACTATCTCAATCCCGTGTCTAACCAAGATGTAACCATGTAGCTTCCAAAATAACCCACAGTACCATACATATTACATTAACTCTCACTCAATTTCTGAACGCCATATGCAGTGGTAAGTTGCGATTTACATATCTCACCGCCGAGACCGCACGCTGACGACCAAAACAAAAGTGGCCGAGTTTGAGAAAGGCCATTGATGCTCCGACTAGCTCCCAAGTGCTCGGAACACGAAAGTAAATGGACGTTAGTAAATGCCGATCCAACTAATAAATAATGGTATTTCTTCACAGACGGGCTTTTTCTACCATGAAACCTATTTTTGCCCAGCTCAGGGAATCCTGTGGGTTTATATTATCGACGTCAACTTCTATTTCTGTCCTCTCCATGGAATTGTTTTGTATATTTCTCAAATCTGTTTGGTCCTCATTTAATCAACTCTACCATGATGTTCGCTCATATTGCGCGATTCACGACACCCTTCGCGTGATGACAACAGGAGGAGGCGCTTACACTGCCGGTCTACTTAACTGCCGAGCTGTCAGACCACACTTCCGTTAGTACTTAAACGCTGATCAAATAGGTCTCTCAATTTGAATATCATCGATATCGTTCCGAACTTCAACGGCGTTTTGGATGAAGTTCAGGAGACGACGTTCCCGAATTCAGGCTGAATGCAGATCATCTAAAGGCCGGCAATTGGATTCCAATTCTATAGAAACCAAAGTCATCTACGTACACTTTATACCTTTCGGATCTTGGCGCTCAGGAGGTATCTAATTTCTCGACGACTGCAGAAGGCCACCATCAAACGTCGATCTGGTCAAGATACTCAAGTTAGAACTGAAATCCTCGCATCAAAGTCAATTAGAAGCATTCTATCGGCCGAAAGATGGATTTCAGGTCCTCGAGCCTAATGCTTACAATCTGTTACCAAGCGGACTACTGTCGATCCTGGTCATTGTAAAAGAGTTGGTATGGAGTCCCTTACCCCTTACGTTTACTCAAATGGAATTTGAAATTCAGGTGCGTTATACAGCTTGAAGCCATCCTGAGTGAGATCGTCGCGTCCTTCTTGTGAAACATGGATTCAAATCAGACAAAACGACAGGTTCCAACGCATGATCTCGTCTCTAGTATCCTAATTCCCACAACATCCTACTTGGAACAATCGCCTGACCATGAGAACCCGCTCATAGACGCCATTTCCTAGCCCAATAACCACCAGACGCCACTGTCAAGCAGTCTTTTCAGGCTCGAGATACGTCTACTTGTTTCCGTTGTCCCCGGCCCTGAGGTCAATGATCCTTTGCTTGCTGTCTATTAAGCGTTCATCTAAAACTCTCTATTTCCTTTCTTCCATTCAGGTTATTCTTAAGTGTTAAACGTGGACATACTGCTAGCAACGTTCCTCTGAAGTCTTCGAGTGTTAACATGCTCTTCGATGCTATGATTTGTGTGCAGTATACCAATGGCACAGGCTTAGATCGGAGGAGAAAGTCAACTTCAAATTTAAACTTTGACAAACCTCGAAATCGAAATCGAACGAGATATACATATATAGCCTACAGTAAGCCAACAATCTACTATTTATGAGACCTGATGATACACTATATACGCTACTAGCAGGATCAGTATTTATACTCGGGTCTATCTTGCTTTCTTGCTCTACTTACCTATGATTCCAATCACCTGGCCGGTATATTTCTCTCTCTGGTAATGGGCGGAAAGAGGCTCCTGACCCCACAGATAAACTTAACCCAGCACTGCTAGTGAAACGTTCAAACTGGGAGATCTCACTTCTGATGTGAACACGAAAACGCCTCTCCTCGCCTCATTCTCTACGCCTACACAGCGTGGAATTGCGCAATCGAAACAGGAGTGTAGTGTCCGGCTTTCTGGCGTTCTGTGTGATATAGGAGTGGTCACTGCTGATCTTCCGAGTGAGCTAGTTCCGAAAATCACGAGTCTGCTGCGGCTCGTAATTTCGGTCACATTCAAGATCAAAACCGTTGTTTACGAGACTCCTTTTGCTTCCTTCACACCACCGTTCTCCCTTTTACCAACCTACCTGTTTTAATCAACATCCGACATGTGTTAACCGCATTTCCACCTCGTTCTACCCATCTTTGTCCAGCACCCTCCGTCGAGTTCGATGTCCCCGTCATTCGATTCCAACGAACATGCAGAGGATATGTCCAAGTTCTTCCCATCCGTCCAGACACGCTTCAAAGCCTTTCTTTGTCCATACATCTTGGTCTTCGACCTTTCCTTTCTTTTATCCCTCATCCACCTTGTATCCCATTATTTTCCCCCTTCCGACATATCCCTAATTCCTTCCTCCCTTCCTGGCAGTTCCGAATCCGCATAGCACGCAATTACTGTACATGTATTTCTGCCATCCGCCCGCTGTTCGGATTTTTTTTGTCCTCGAAATCCGTTTATTCCGCTTGCGGAATCATACGGATCGATGTTCTCTGAAGATGGAAATAAAATGTAGGATGTAGGATGATATATATACGGAATATATAAGCATAGCGGAAACGAGAATATACCTAAGTACTCTCTGAAATTCCAGAAATGCACTGACTTCTTTGCTTCCTGAACTGCTCGTTATAATTATACGCTGTGCAGGTAATGTTAACGTTTACCTCAACGCTAACGTTCTGCCCTGAGCACTTCCTGGACGATGAATGTCAAAACCTTCCGGTGATGAAGTTGTAAGGTCGATCTCATCGGAAGATTTATAAAGGCTTTCTGTAGCGACATAAATTGTATGACAGAGGGATAGGCAATACTAGTATTTAATGAGCCATATGCACAGCAAATGAGTTGTACAACGGACAACGGATCTTAGTGGTCAACATCGATCCGTTGGGGAACGAGGTAGGGAAACAGGAGGATGCACTAATAATAGAAAGGGATAGTACTTACTGCGAAAGTAATTATTACTGTCTACAGCTGGACTGCTGTTTATATCATTTACTGAAACTCCGAGTCGAACTTACGTCAAAATACAGCTATTTGCTGTATCGACTGGGGGTCCGGCCCGGGCGATTGCATGTTGTCGTAGTCGGCGCAGCGAGCTCATTTAAACATTCACTTTCTTCTAAGGACTCAGATGCGGATACTTTTAATCGTGAAGTCGATCCGTCCAGTATTCCGGGAAAGTCTTCAGTTGATTCGAGGCTGAAACTCTACGGCGGGCGACGGATCCTAGACGCGTTTTAGAAACCAAGGGAATTACTGTTTAAATGCTATCTAAATAAAGAAAATATCAAGGCACACAGTTTTTTGAATTTCATCTATTCCAGTTCCTTGAATTGCAACCGCAACCGTAGCCAAGCTGCAGTCAGGTACAGTCTTCCTAGACAGTGGCGCGTTTGTTGTGTGTTCCTTGGAAAATGTTGGTTATGATCTGAAGCGAGAACTTGCCTGTCAACGCTGTAAATAACGTTATACTGCGAAACAGATAGCTCTACGACGAGAGCGTTGAATGAGATGACAACCACTAACATCCCCTAGCTGAACGACCCCTATCTGGTATCAACTCAAGGACCTGCACTCGTTTGAAGGGAGAAGGAGGAGTATGATACGAGGAAGGCAAACCCCGAGGAAGAATGTGAAATCGCGGGGCGAGACGACCGAGGAAGCCTACGCAGAATTCGAAGGTATTTATTAAATGATGCAAAATAGGAAAGACTGGGAATGGGGAAGATAAAAGAGGAAGGATGAAGGAAAAATTGAGGGTGATGGTATTAATAAATGAACGAGAACCTCGAGGAAGGAGTTCAGAATGGATGTTTGACTTTGAAGAATTCGGTCATCGAGCTTCGTTCAAAGCTTATCTTCGTATGGGCGAATAGCATTTCGTAATTCAAGATTGAAAACTGAAATGTACCTGGGCTTGAAACGTGTCATGTAGAGTTATAAGCAAGGGTTTGAGCTGAAAATTAGGTGTTCCTTTATTTAAACACATACATGTAGGTGATGACGAAAAGTACGAGCTCGAGTTCAAGCAAGACGATTTGAGTTCGATGTGGCGCCGAGATCTTATCATAATAGAATGTATATCTTAAATTGAAAGCCAATTGAGATGGATGGATCAGAAGAAGAATCAAATATAAGAGAAATGATACTTTAGACTGGTAAAATGAGCGGATAGATATCATATCAGAATGGTATCTTTAAGTGGTGTAGTGAATTACTAGATGTAGGGAGGTGGCATATTCATCCGCTTGACTGATAGCGCGTCTTGATACCGTATGTCTCGCAGTAATTGGTGATGTATTCCCGCATTGTTAAATGAAGAAAACCAAAACAAACCATAGGCTCAACAAGTGTAATACGAGTAAGTAAATAAATCGTCAAAGAGCAAGATCTGAAGGCAAAGTTCGAGTTCAAGCAAGATGATTTGACTTTGCTGTGGCGCCGAGATCCTACTTCAATTTGTAGCAAGCAATAACTAATATCTGATAATACTCCAAAGCTTGAAGAATTAGTTCCTGTCCGTAATTGCAAGCTTTTGATGGATATCGCGAGTTATCAAATAGCTGGATGGATAAGAACTCGTGCGAAGTTGTTATGATAAATTAGATAGGCGGGTAGATATGCCTTGTATTTGAGTGTGATTTGAGATAGTCACCTGTGGGCGGTGGGATGTGGATACGAAGATAGTCGAGGAGATAAGGATGTTCTTGGGGTGTACAAATACTTGCTGCTGAAGAATACAATTGTCTTCAACTTCGTTTTCTGAGATGCAGAGGTTTCTCTTCGACAATCCTGCCAACCAAGCCACTCCACTATATTGTTAAGCCGCACATGTACGGCAGCACCATGGTAGTATTGCTATCAACGTGGGATGCTACACATCGGCATCCACCTTGGGTGTGACTGAGTAGAGTTTATATTTGGATTTGGCTTAGGTCCTGTACGGTAATTGCCAGATCGCGGGAGAAGCAGCAGGGTTGAATCGCTGTTTTTATGAACGAAGGTACGAACGATTGAGTTCTTGCTTCAAACAGCAGAAAAGTAAGCAAGAGTACAACCCATGGTCAGGGCTGACATCGTACGAGATGACAAGATGGTACGTTGACGAGTGATACGTTGACGGATTGATACTGGCCTGCCGGGTAACGCTATGGGTGCACATGCGAAGATACGGTAGTAGAAGCCCATGGGATAACTTTGAGCAGAGATGATAGATGGATAGAATTTGCGAAGCCTTGGTCCTGCGGGAGCAGATTCAGTCGGTGTATTTATGCATTGATATTGTGCGTGCGATAAGAACTGGTGCCACATCGCTCAGATTCTGGGAGCGGGTAAAGTTCGCGAGAAGCTGCTCATGGCGTTGTAGCTTTCAGCTCCGGCATTCGAAGGGAAAGAAAGATACGAGCATCGCGAGGTGTGTTCGTCCACTTCCACTCTTGGTCTCGAGGCTAGAACATATGATACATGTGTGTTGTGGTGAATCGTTTGGCATCAAAAATGCGGTGATGAATGCGGGATGAACATGAAAGGTGTTATGATATCATGTCGACGTATGACAGAAATAGCTCGCTGAATTGAGAAGCTGCGTGGGTATTGGAACATATGTGTGCATGGGAGTGCGTAGTGAGTGCGTGCGTTCGCTGTTTACGATCTACGAGTCGGAGTAACGTTAGTATCCTGAGGCATGCTTCAAGAGGGATGAGAAGTAGGCTTGGTAGTGGGAGCGATTGGCTCCTTGTTTGGATATGCCGCTTCCTGATTGACTGGGAGAAAGGTGGTCGGAGTAGTCCATCGAATCCGCGTAGAAACGTGTGGAATGTACGATTGGTCTTGGTGATGTGTCGTGATTGACGCGTGTATGACCTGGATAGGGGGCCGGGGGATGAGCAAGGCGAGGCGAGGGACCCGAAAGCGACGCGCCAGGGGGAACAACGGGGAAAGATGGGGAAAGTTAGCCTGTGGTGAGCGTAGTAAGCTTGGGATCCAATTGGAATCTGAGGCAGACTGAAGGTTGCTGAGCGACACCCTGCACGACGTCAAAGGCATAATTACATTTAAAGCGAATGGTAACTTTGAATTGAAATGGTTTGTTATAGAAACTATTACTCGTTTGAACGAATAGGGGCGGACACGTGCAAACAAGGGAGGCACTTCAAGTTTGCAGCCGTCATTTGAGCTCAGCCAACTTGGCTCATCACCTCGCCTTTCCAAACTTTTTCTCTCTCCTCATCGTCCTCGCCGTCGTAGGCGTCTAGAGCTCATCGTGGCCGACAGCGGGCTTCCACCAGCCCATTCGTCCAGGCCGTCCGCGCCTATCTCCCACATTCTGCGCGTTACGTCGTTCCGCGCTTCTCACCACGCCTACGACCGCTGCACCCTCCACTTGGCGTCTTCTGCCTTGTGAACCATCGCCCTCGTCGCTGCAGACATGACTCTACTCGGCGGGCTCTTTGGGCGCAAGAGCAAGTCCTCGTCGCGCAGCACACACGACGCTGGCACCTCCAGCACCCGCAACAGCGTCAGCACCGACCGCGACCCACCCGTTTCACCCATCTCACCATCCTACATCACACCCGATAAATCCTTACCTTCTAGCCCAAACGGCAAGAGCTCTCTTCATCCTGACTCGGCCCGCACCCATGCTAGTGTCTATCCGTCTTCCGCGGGCTCATCAATCCCTGCATCGAGCAGCAAGCTCCGCCTCTTTGGGCGCAAAAAGCAGTCCAACAAGAACGCAGATGGGCTCCCGACCAACGCTTCTCAGTCCTCATTAGCGACCACTCTATCTACTTCACCCAACACCAATTTCCACACCGCTCCAAGACCCGCATATGCCAGCCGCTTGAGCACTGCAAGCGGTACGTCTTCTATAGGAGACGACCTTCCAGACCCGCGTCGCTTGCGTCCTCCTCCTTCCAAATCTGCTATATTCGCGGCCTATGCAGATCCAAATAGCGCGTTGTCGACGAGATCATTACCTGCAGGGAATCCAGGCGGAACTGGGTATGCTCCGATGCAGTTGAACGAGTCTCCTCTGCCTTCTCCGCCTCCCATTCCTGCGAAGCGACCAGGCCTATTCCCATGGTCGAAGTCAACGCCTTCTTCTCCTCAATCACACCTTCAGACGGACAAGAATGACCTCCCCTCTCCTACCCTCTCCAAATCCAGCTCGAAGCAACCCTCATCCCCAATCGACCAGCTCGATCTCTCTGCAAGCTCATCATTCAATCTCAAATCCTTCCGGCACGTGCGTCCTCCTTCCCCCACCCAGTCCCAGTCGCATTCCTCCCCTACCCAAACACAAAACCCGAACGCGGCGAGCACCTCGTCGCTTATCCCGCCACAGCGTCCCAGAGGGGCAAGTATCAATTCGGAGGCATCCTCGCAGCGTATATCGGTTGCGGCCTTCCGCGAGGCCCAGGCGCGGAGAAGTCTCGCCGGGTCGCCTGTGCCTTCATTTCGCAGCCCGAGCCCTCTTCTTGGCGGTACAGGTGTGCGAGGATCCCCCGTGCCGTCTCCTATTTCGGCTCCCGGTTCTAACGGGAGATATAACCCGAAGAGACGTAGTACGGGCCCGGTAGGGGCGGGATATGCTTATGCGTCTACGTCGGAGGAGAGTCCTTCCTCTGGTGAGGAGGATTCAGAGGGGGAGGAGAGGGGATTGAATAGACGGGGAACGGTGAGAAAGGGGAAGGGGAAAGCACAGAGCGAGCTTGGACATGGTTCATCATACACTTACGAGTCCCCCAACTCCACAGGGAGATACGGAGCTGGAACGAGGTCGCATCTTGGACACGGGACGGATTCCAATTCTCATTCTGTGTATGGATCCAATTTCACTGCGAACCCAAATCCGAATAGTGGACGTTCACAGTCGAGTTTGGGACATTATGGTTCTCGTCCACGTGCGTCTGCGAGTACGAGTGCGTTGTCACCTTCTGCGGCTGCGAAGAGGGCCAGCGTACTCGCTAATGCCAATGTTGGGATTGAACATGGGGGGATTAAAGATGGTGAGTGCTTCTTCCTTCCTTTATTATTCTTCCATCTTCGGTATGATATTGTACTGACTCTTCACTCCTTATTCTCCTTTTCTTCACAGATCTTCTAGCAAACCACAGGCGCACCTCACGGCATCTGCGGGACTCTTCAACATATTCCAACCCTGCTGCTCCTGTTGGCTCTACTTCCAACTCAAACTCTATCTCGGCGCCTCCTGTTCCTTCGATCACACATTCCTTTAATAGCAGTAACAACAAATCAAATTCGAATGCCAACTCGACCTCTGCATCCCGACCGAATGGTACCAAATCCAACTCCAACTCCAATCCCACCTCCAACTCTGTTTCTGCACCTCAACCAATAAAACGCGCCCTCAGTTCAGGCGTGAAATCGTACACCCAACCACTTGCTGGTGGCACCTCTTCGTCATCTGAATCTGATTCGGAACATGATGATTCTGACGATGACGATACTCCTCTGGCTACGCTCTTGCCCCCTCGTCGCCCCGGAAGTGCCATGAGCTCGATCTCCACCAACTCTCGTGGAAATTTGAACAGCAACGGCTCACGCACTAATCTCCCATCAGCTACACGTTCCCAGACGAACTTACCTTCTTCCCAGCTCAGCCCAAGAGGTAGGTCGAACAGCCACCTCCCCCTTTCCATGCCCCCGCGAGCGAGTACTACCAATAGTCTTATGGGTACTCCAGGAGCTGGAAAGCCTCTGATTGATATCAACGAACTCACGTCGAAGAAGCCTGTGCTTAGCTCTAATGTGAAGAAGAATGAAGAGGGCTTTACGGGTTCTGGAACGTTGCTGGGTGGGGAGAAGCGCGTGGTAGAGAGCCCGGTTTCGTCTCCCACGGGTAGCTATCCTCCTGCTCTTGGGAGTGGAATCGCTATGGGTATGGGAGGTATGGGGGGCTTGACGAGTCGTGTACCCCCGACAACCTTCATATCTCCGGTGTCGACGCCTTCAAAGGAGCTTGGGGAGTTCATTACCGCATCTGAGCTAAACGATGTTATTGGAGGTGGAAGTACATCGGTAGAGACGAGTCCTGATCCTAGCATGGGAAGTGCGAAGAGGGATGTCATTAGTGAGCGCCTGGCGAGGCTTGCGAAGATGAAGGTTGGAAGCGGGAGCGTGGATAGTACGAGTGGTGCTAGTCGTACTAGTGGAAGTGGAGGGAGCACCAATGCGTCCAGTCCTCCAATGGCGTTCACAGAACCTAGGGGACGGAATTTGGGCCTTTCAACTTCCCATACAAGCACAGCTCGTACACAAGGATCCAGCCCCAGTCCCCGCCCGGCTGTCACATCTGTATCGCCCAGTTCTAGTCCCAGTCCCAGTCCTCGACCAGTGATGAAGCACAGACGTAACACAAGCGATGTACCCTCCAGCATATCGTCAACGGGTACGCTCAAGCCTAGTCCACCAGACGAGGATTTGATGCGGGTCCTTGGGGGCGGAATCAAGCTTATCCGTACTGGAGGTTCCGATCTCGAGAGTGAGGATAGCGAAGAGGAGGAAGAGAGCAAAACAGAGGAAGAAGAGGAAGAGAGGGAGAAGGAACAGGAGAGGCAATCGCTCTTCCTTCCGCCCATACCGATCAAGGAACGTTCGCCCCCACCAGCATTTAGTGTCACCTCGCGCCCGCAACATCCCAAGAATAACGCTAGCATCAGCTCCGTGGCAACGTTTACGCTAGGCTCGACGTTTGCGAGGAGCGATGGTAGTAGCACTGCCGGGTCCACGAATGGCAGCACCGTCGCGTCCACAACTACGACGCGGCAGAGAAGCAGTACCCTTGTTCCGTCATCCACGTCATCTACATCATTCCCATCTTCCTCCTCTGGTTCATCCGTCTCGATTTCGGATATGAAGAGCGCTTCGAGCTCTGGAAACATGAAGCCAAGCGGGAGCGGTAGTACTATCGGGCCAAGCCATGGTACGAGTAGATCTGGACCTAATGTTAATGCTGGTATCAGACAGCGAAGCAGTACACTCGTTCCCATGATGCCCATTCCCTCTGCAAGTGCTAGTAACAGTAAGATTGGTCAACCACCAATGCCAAGCAAGCCATTTGCTATGCGTCGCGATAGTCCTGCAAGCTCGACTGGGGACTCAAGCAGCGGGAGACAGCCTCTTACTCCTAGGGACGGAAGTGAAATTGGTACTGCCAGTCGCAAAGATCAGCGAGGAGGGGAGAGAGAGAAGAACGAGTGGAGTTCAGGCGTTAGTGGGCTTGGGGCGAACAAGCGACATACCAAGAGGCGCAGCGTCAGCTTTGGGGTTGATACCAAGGATGAGGATAGTGCGAAGGAAAGTCCAGATTCTAGTGATCCCGAGGAGAGGAGGAGGGAACGTAGGAGGGGTGAAGCGCGGGCGGCTATCGAGGTTCGTTTCTTGCTTTTGTAATAGGTGACCGATGACTGATTTGCATGTTGACATTTTACAGCTCGGAAATGTAATCAACGGGCGCGGACCTATAGACGACGACGATGATGATGATGATGACATGCCTATCAATCAGACTCTCAACGCCCGCATGTCGAACATGAACCCGATGATGATGCAGCCCAGTTGGGGAGGAATGAACGTGAATATGAATATGAACCCGAACATGAATATGTGGCAGCAGCAACAATCCGGACCTCAGCCAATGTTATCTCCTGCGCAATTTATGATTCCCCCACCTCCTTCAGCCGATCCTGCATTCCTCGCTGCCCACCAGCAGGCAATGATGTATGCGAAGCAAGCCTACCAGATGGCTGTCGCACAGCAGGCAATGGCTGCTGCCGCGGATGAATGGGAACGAGGATCCACCGTCGGCGGGTATGGCGGAGGTGGAAGCGTTTATGGAGGCGGGTCAAGTGCCTCCGTCATGGGTTCACCTTATGGCATGATGAACATGGGCATGATGGGGATGCAGGGCATGAACAACGGATGGTCCACTGGCTCTGTTGTGTTCCCTCCTAGTTCAAGATCGATGTATGGCGGAGGTGGTGGGATTAGTAGCTCGAGGAGCGAGTATGGTGGTGGTGGTGGCGGCGGTAACTGGAGCTCGTCGCGAACGTCCTATGGCGAGTTTAACTCGTCCCCTTCTCCCAATCGGTATAGCCGAGCTGCAGCAGGTCGCGATTCTGGGTATTTCCCTCCAGTGCCACCTATTCCGAAGGAGAAGGAAAATCCTTCGAAGAACGCGGCGCGCGCAAGGACATCTAGCCAACCTGCTACGCCTACTCGTGGCACTGGTGGACGAAAAGCCGCTCCCCCGTCAAGCTGGAGAGCAGGGGGTGTTTAATCATTGTTGGCTTTATAGGTCACATCGTCGTTCTTTTATTTTCTTACACGTCATGGTTTCTTGCTGCATCGTCACGGACACTAAAGCCCGTATCCTCTCTTTTTTTATCGTTTAATCTTACTCTTTCAAACTCTCGCTCTGCGCATTCGAATCGAATCCACCAAAAGCACATTCAACAGCAGCCGCATTTATTATATCCAGCATTTTTGGACAGATTCTAATTATTCCTCTCACTTGTACTTTTTACACTCATGATACCTACATACCAATCGCACTCTCTTGTTCGTAGCTAGTAAATACAGTAGTATCAGTCTCTCTTTCTAGATCTATTTTGCGTGGCCAAATCAAACAACATACTTTTGGCCATAGAAATGGTGTGGCAATAATAGAAACATTTAATTCATGTGTGATAGTCTTCAAATAAAGTATCATGATGGAACTGCTAACGTCGTGCAAGTGCCCGGTTCACCCTCTTTTCTTCCACCATCCAACTCCTATCGAAGCACTGATTGTTAAAATAAGCGATGACAATGTTTGGCCTTGGTGAGCTCGTGAGGCAAACAGATAGTGTACAATCTCGAAAGTACACTACTTATATACAAAATATCTACATAATTAGGTATATATCAAAATAAGATTCAGCCACAAAAATGTAAATCAAGATCACACTCACTCATAAATCTTAATTACAATATTCCAACACTGATGATTCTCAGAATGGATACCATTATCACCATTTCCTCAGTTAGCAAACATTTGAAAGGAGACAAAGTTGGAACTACCAGATTCACTGCACTGGAACATCATGCTAACCTTAGATATAAGAGATGTCAGGGAAAGATGTAGTTGGATTCTAAGCTTACAAACGTACACAAAATAGGTAGAGATCACTAAATTATAATTATTTCAGGACATAAATTTAAGATTAAATCAAAATAAAACCCATTTGCTAAAACCTCTCCTGTAAGTCAATTGACTCAGAATAGATATTCTAGCAAAGAGAAGTTTCAGAAAAGAGAATCCCCCGACAACACAAGCCAGTAGTGCAGCGGCAAGGTCATCGCGTCCTGGTGTTGCAAGCAGAGCACCAAAAGCTGGGGCGGCAAAAATAAGATAACCAGAAATGAGGGCGGTGCCCTCATAATAGTGGTTAAACTATTAAGAACAGATACTACACTTGATCTAAGCCAAAAGGCCAGAGTGGTAAAGATTCAGAATGGCTGCCATCTAACTTATATACTCTTTAACCAGCGCACGGACCAACCCTCTTTAGGATGTTGTTTTGATGCCAAAAACAAACAATGGCAACTGTTGTACTGACTCAATCTTGCAGTGACAGTTGCAACGTCTAGTTCTTGACTTTCCTTCTCAGTCATAATAACGCTTCAAACAGTAATAGGGTCTCAAATCACACACGTAATGTTACTCTTTCTAATAAACTGATGTGCTCAAGATGTTCTATTAGAATCAATTTCTATGTTCGCTACTAACCTCCACGTTACTTCCAAAAGCTGCTGTAAGCATATTTATTTGACGGAAGGATGGTCCGAAGAATTCTATCATAAAGAGTAGCGGTGAGTCGGAAGGTGCTCATTACTTACATACGGCAGATAAATTTACATTCACGTTCGTCCAAACATTTGATGCGCATCCCCTGATAGACATGCTGTTTACATGAATTATACGCAATGTTTCTTGGGATGGTCGGACGGCTCTTACCTCAGAAGCTCCAACTTATTTCAATTCACACGCTTCCAGAACATCTACCATCCAAGACTTATCTGTAACTATCAATCAAATGGTTGTATGTCGTTCAACACTGAAAGTTGATTCTTCATATATCAAAGAACTTCGAAGGAGCAATTTGACAATGTGTCCGTCGTTAGCTTTGCTTGCGCAGTAATACGACACATTGACATCCCCCATCATAGATTTGTGGTGTAAAAGTGCGTGCAAAAATAGAGTGGCCTGCTTTTACTACAAACGTATCCTATTTTCATTTCGAATAATCGATACAACGCCTGGAACACAGCCCTATTCTCACCAACGCATGGATTGGTAACTGAGTCAATGATTTCCTAGACAACTCTCGAGTTGATATGCACATGTGATACTCCACAAGCCTAGTACACGCCACCGAAGTCCGTTTTCTCGCCATTCACCTCGTACATTTTCGTATTAAAGCAGGTATTATGCATAGTTTATCTCTAGGGAAATCCGCCTCTTGATTTTGATCTCGTCCTCGCTGTGAATAATGCTGTCCACCAGTATTTTCGTTGCCCTTGTTGGTGCACTTGCCGCCCAGGCTGCTCCTCCTGCGTTGCTCAAGCGACAGAGCATTACTGCGCTCTCGACTGCGCAAATCTCAACGTTCAAACCGTTCACGTTCTTTGCGAGCACTGCGTACTGTCAACCGAGTACAACACTCACTTGGTCTTGTGGTGGTACGCGTATTGTATCCATGCATTTGTTCATCTCACGCTCAATCAACGAATATAGCTAACTGCAATGCGAATGCGGACTTCATCCCCGTGGCCTCAGGAGGCGATGGAGCGTCTGTGCAGTTTTGTTAGTTGAACCTGCATTCTAATTACTAAATTACAATTTTTTTACTCCATGTTGCATTCAGGGTATGTGGGGTTCTCCCCATCCCAGGCGTCTGTCATTGTCGCTCACCAAGGAACGGATTCATCTAAAATGTAAGCGGAATTTTATTATAGAAAAAAAAATCCTATGCTTGATGATAACCGGGTATATTTAGTCAAGCAGATGCAACTGATGCCGACGCATTCCTAGGGACCTTGGACAGCACGCTCTTCCCGGGTGTTAGTTCGTCAGTGGAAGTTCACAGTGGCTTCAGGAACGAGCAAGCGAAGTAAGCCATCAACCTATGAAAAGGCTACGTAACTAAATTTGATTATCGAATAGGACTGCAAACCAAATTCTCACTGCTGTTCGTACTGCTATCTCAGCTCATTCAGCTACAAGAGTGACAGTCGTAGGGCATTCTCTTGGTATGCTCTTTTTTATATTGCACACCACTTTACGCGAGCACGATTCTTATACATAGTTAATAGGTGCTGCAATTGCGTTATTGGATGGAGTATACCTGCCCCTTCACATCTCCGGTGTTACATTCAGCACTATTGTTTACGGACTGCCTGGGGTGCGTGATTATGCTGCTCTTACGCTGCGATGAGTTAATCAAGTAATCCATGACTTTTAGGTTGGAAATCAGGCATTCGCCAATTATGTGGATTCTCACATCACTCTTACCCATATCAATAACAAGCGAGTAGTTAATGAGCACAATTTTGAATGTGACTTCTAACTTTTTACAAAGGAAGGACATAGTTCCCCTTTTTCCTGGCCAATTTTTGGGCTACCATCAGCCCTCGGGTGAGGTACATATTGCAGAAGATAATTCATGGCTTTCTTGCCCAGGTACGTTCAAAACGGTCATACTTATGTCTTGACTTTGTTACATAACTGGTTAATTGTTTCTATAGGCCAGGACAACCCGAGCACTCAGTGCGCTGCTGGAGACGTTCGGAATATCTTCCAACTTCTTACTCACGATGACCATGGTGGGCCGTACGACGGAGTAAACATGGGCTGTTAATTTGTTTTTATGAGACTGTTGTTCTAACTGAAAGTTAACTGTCGGTTCGGCTAGTTGACATTTGAGGATTTCAGTCAGGTGTGCATGGATGTGAGGAGACACCTGACAGAGCGAAATGAGTCTGGGATGAATATTTGAATATACGTATGATTTACCTACATTCTTTATGAGAGATTTGCTGGTAACTCGGAGAACGACGTTAAGGTTAGTTGGTGTAGACGGAATCTCATATCGCCTTCTGTCGAAAATTCTTACACGGCGCAGGAAGATCAAACAAGACTGGTAGCATTGCCTATTTGCCCAGAACAGATGTGGTCTATTAACCAATACTGTAAGAGACCATCCTATTATTGTGATCGGGGTAGCAGTGATCTGAGAACAAACTTAGACAAGGCTTTATAGAGTATCGAGGGTTCACTTATAGTTACAAGTAGGAGTCTGGAAAACATAGAAAAAGACTGTAAAATAAAATAAAAACAAAAAAGAAGACGAAAGCGATAGAGCCCTCAGACTTAGAAGCTTTCGAGAGGTACATAGACGGAAGCAATTACTTGAACTCACGTACATAGAAGGCCAATGTTAGCCTACTAGTAACTAGGTTGACATGCTAGAATTGTATTGCTTTGCAATAAACGCCTAAGTTAGTATAGTTCTCTTGGATTAGAAGACTACTCCAGGTATATTTAATGTTTGAACATGCTTTATAGACTATCTGAATATGTTTCACGATCAACGTCCAGTTATATACTTTCTAGCCAGCGCACGGAGCAACCTTATTTCTTGATTGCCTAACATTGTAACAAGCAATAACACACCAAGCTGCACCATGTGATCACGTCATGCATTCAGATCTATTCTTGTCCATGACGCAAGTGGTGACTTGAACTTCTGGGTTGAAACTTTGATGCTAATATGCGTCCGCTCTTCAAAGAAAGCCGCAACATCTGCCAAAACAAATAGCGTAAACAACGCCCAAGTCGTCTTCTTGTCGTATCCAACGTCCTCACCATGGCTCACAGCTTGGTTGGCACTGTTTCTCGACGCGCCGCCGCTACTCCTGGTAGTCCTGAGTCCCATTCGTCTGGCTTCGAACAATCCTTCGACAACGCGTATTCGAATTCTGAACACACTGTGGATCCCCGACAAAATCATTACCAGCCTCCACGGCATTCTAGCCCAGGTAACAAGTCCTCATCGAAGATCGATTCTCACTCAAGTCGTAACCCAAGCTCACGGTCGTCCGCTGCTGACTACCTGCGTCATCGCAATCACTACGCCGGGGCTGAGCCTGGTGTCAACCCCCGTCGCGGTTCCTCTATTGCGGAATATAGCCACTTCAAGCAAGAATGTGTCATTGAGGTGGTCGACTACGACAGTGACGACGCACTTTTTCGTAGGATGGGGAATGAGGAATTCGTCAGGTTGATGAAGGAGCCAGAGGGGAAGAGCGACGCCCATTTAAAAGGCCAGAAAGGACGCGAGATGGTAATTAGTAAGGAAGATGGAGATGATGGAGTGCAGACGAAAGGGCCAGAAGAGGAGCTGGAGGAATTGGACGACGACGAAGACTGGCCCCCAAGAGCTGTGCGATGGATCAACATTGGTGGTATAGATTGGAATGTTATCAGTTTCCTTGCTCTGCGATACAGTACGCCTTATATTTCCCATTCCTTCATCTTAACACTAACACTTTTTGTAGACCTCCACTCCCTTGCCCTCGAAGACGTCCTCCACGAACAAGGTCATAACCACTCCAAGGCGGACTACTATCCCGAACACCTCTTCCTACGTGTCCTCTCCCACGCACTCGTCCATGAAGCAGTCGCAAACAAGGAGCACAAAGGCGACCCACATAAATTCACCCCAATGCAACCCAATTCTATACCTGGCTCTGGCGGAGGCGGGTTCGGTGGGGAGCTTGAACGAGAACCAACGAATGAGTTTCCTGGGTCAGGGAGAATGGGCGCTGGACTGAGTGCAGGTCTGGGCATGGAATGGCTACCATCCAAGGGGTCTAGGAACGGGAAGGGAAATGGGAATGGAAACGAGAATGGCAATGGGGACGTGGAGCGTGGTGAAGCTGGAGCTGGGAGCCGTGAGGACCAGGGGACTAGCGTGAGCTCTATGACGCCAATGATCAAGAAGCCAGGCCCAAATGCATACGGTACTGTCGACGGGAATGCATCTCATGGGATGAGTGGGTGGAGGAAGGTCAGGATGATGCCAGGGATCAGAGCTGCTGCTGCTCGAAGACAGATACTCAAGATTCAAGCGCTGACGAAGGGTGATCGAGTGAACATCAAACATGAGCCGATATTCATATTCTTGTTGCGCGATGGTAGGTTTTAGTGTGCAGTGTCTTATGGTACTAGCTGACAAGGGATTTTTAGGCACCGTGATTTCCATTCATCCTACAGCAAGTTTACAATACACGGATGTGATTGCTGAACGTCTCCATCACCATGATTCAGTTCTGAGAACATCTGAGGATGCTTCGCTTTTAGTAGAGAGTTTACTCGACTTGAGTACGCCTTTCAGCTCTACGTCCTTGATCTCCATGCTGAAACAGATCACAGTTGTCGACCGCATTCTGGAAGTCATGGATGAGTACCAGCTCAGGATCCACAGGCTCGAACACGATATTCTCATGAGCCCAGGAATGGATACAGTCCGGAGCTGTACGTCTCTTTTCGCATTTAAATCAGCCCATATGCTAATATAACACAGTGCATATCCTATCCGGCGACCTCATCATGCATAAAAGAACCCTGGACCCAATCAAAACCATGATCTACGGTCTGAGGAGGTACGACCTCGACAGATGCATGGCGCTCGCGGACCACATGGACCGGGAGTGTCTTTCTTCCACCGAGTCGTCCTCATCCTCATCCTCGTCCTCCGAGGATTCGTCAGAAAGTGATTCGGAATATGAGAAGCCGCCGTTGGACAAGGGGCTGAAAGGGCAGAAGACGAAGAAGACAAAGACAAAGACGAAGAAGGTATCTTCCAAGGAGAAAAATACGGAGAAGAAGGCGAAGGGGGGAAAGGAAAAGCCGAAGACACGTAGACAGATTCGACGTCAACGTGCTCGAGAGCGAAGGCGGAAGGAACGTGAGCAAGAAGAGAGGAGATGGAGGAAGCAGAGGCAGGCGAATAAGCGCTCAGGAAAAGTAGAGGGTTTCTTTAGTTATAAGGCAAAGGTATACCTGGTGAGCGTTTCCCGTGCTTCACAAATATTAGACTCCATATCTGATTGAGTTTAATAGGCCGATGTTTACGACCATATGGATTTTGCGTTGACGAGTCTGGACATGTTTGCTGGTATTACTGAAAACTTGATTAATTATGCATTTAATGTGAGATTCTTTCCGATGAGTATCTATTCTACCTCTAATCCTCTGTGATTCAGACTGCATCTTACGATATGAACAAAGTCATGTACGTTCTATCTTGACTATATCATACACTTCGACTAAACACGTTGTTCATAGGAAACGCCTCACACTCGTAACCATAATCTTTCTCCCGCTAACCCTCCTCACTGGCTACTTTGGTATGAACTTTACCCCGATGTGGAGCGTGGATCAAAACTCGGATCTTCTGTACGCATCTACCTCCTTGAATCTTTCTCTATAACCAACTGTTCTTCGAACAGCTTCTGGAAGATAGCCATCCCCGTCATGGCTGTCTTGATACCGTTATTTATGTACGATGATATTCGCAAAGCGGTCAGGCATCTGAAGCAGAGGATGGCTACGCGGGAAGCTGTGAAGGTTCGTTTAACGATTTTAAGAAGCGCAATATGGAACTAATTGAGACACATGCAGGCGTTCGCGGAGAAAAGACGCTGAGATGGAACAAAAGAAAGAACAGCCTACTTCATTCAGTTTGTATCATATATCGGTAATTTTATGTGTCATTTCAAAGTCTTTGGATCCGTATTCAATGGTCAGATACATATCTAGCAAGCTGGACTCGAAAGATGATTGATGATCCTGTATACTACTATTCTCGCTTCCTGAGCAATCTTAGCTTCTTTGAAGTGAAGTACTTTGCGTGCTTTCCTCTCATACTTCTCTCCGGGCATTTCCATAACGCTAAATTCGCTTGCCAACTCAAAAACATTTCAAATGATTCCAATTGTCAAGCAACAAAGATACGCACACTAACCATCGTCTCTGTCGAATGATATTTGTAGCCCGGTATCTACCCTTGTTGGGGGCCTCAAACACAAGCCCTTTATATAAACACACAATTTGGGTGCCACCCTGTTCGCCATCAGTCCTTATTGACTTCTGTGACCGCAAATTGGTCGAGTTTAGTAGGACAGATGAACCAGTCTATCAGCTTCCTTAAGCTATCTGTCCGTTCTTCATGTTTGACTTACACGTCGGAGTCGTCGGAGTCGTCACTGTTTTCCAAATCATTCTCATTATCAGTGCGTCCTTTGCTAGGATCTGGGGCAGTTATTCGGGAGAGAAAATCTTCCCAATCTCCGCAATTCTACTCTTGACGTTAGCACCAGCCTTTGATGTATGAATTTTACATTGTCAGAGAACGAATGCCAAGTAACGGAGGACTCGTTCAACCAGGATGAAGCCTCGTTGAATCCCACAAGAAGTACAAATTCTACCATGGATGATTTCTGTGGCGCGTTGGAGGCTGGAGTGTGTCGGGCACTTCAGCTTATCTTGAAATGCCGGAGGCTAAGGAGATCGATGTCCTGGAGACTAGAGGTAGCGATAGGCATCACACAGATAAAGCGAGTCAAGGTCTCCTTCAGTCACACTGTACTACGGATTTTGTTGAAGACGCATGAGACTGCAAAATTGCACGAGGGCGGTATTATGATAGATTTTCCTTCGGTGAGGGCCTACTGCCAAAAGGCCATAATTTAAGCCGCGGGTAGAAACGACGAGACGTAACTGCAAATATTTCTTGATTAGAGCATACTGACTCCGTTTCTTCACGCAGAAAATTCGCTCTCAAATATAATTCAATTGTTGCTATTGGAATATTTGCAACGTACTTAGAATATGAGGATGCGCCCAAGGACATATCATTGGCAGATGTGTATCTATTTTTAGAATTCTGCGGCAATCACCATCTCATAGAGGCAACTTCCGGATCAACTGATCAACTGTAATTTGTTTAGGTGTAGCGAGAGGTCTCTTCCTTAAGTTCGCCCAACACACAGTGAACATTCTTACGTCTCTCTTGGCATTCCACCTCTGTGATCGAGTTAGCATTAAACAGGACATAATTTTCAGGTACTGTTACATCTACTGTGAACAAATCCAAGAATCATGAGCATAAGTAGCACTCTACAGAGGTCAACCGCCTGCTCACCGGGATGCTTTCGGAATTTACTTTTCGACTCCACACCAACTATGTTCCTTCAGATGGAGAGACCTCCCAGATTAAACAGCTATTAATTAAGCCTCAGATAGAACTTCTCGCCCTTGACGAGGAAATTCAACGAGTCCAGGGACTCTTGAACGATTTACTCTTGAACCGTGACACCCTCCAAGAAACGCTCAAGGCTCATGAGGCGCTCATATCGATTCCCCGTAGGCTGCCACAGGATATTCTCCAAGAAATATTCTTACGCTGTCTCCCCACTGATACAAATGCCGTCATGAACTGCAAAGAAGCTCCACTTCTCCTCGGGCGCATCTGTAGCAATTGGCGAACGATTGTCTATGCAACACCACAATTATGGTCATCCATTCATATTTGCATGTTTGATAGCGACTCCCTCGAAGTACCATTTGATCTCAACATAGACCATTGGACATATCAGGAGCTTTCCAAACGTATTGGATTTTCTCGCACTCAGGCGGTGAGAGACTGGTTAAACCGCACAGGTAGCTGCCCGCTTAGTATTTCTTACTACGGAAGGCCTGGTTTGCCACGTTGGAACAGCACTGGTTATGAAGTGTCACCAGATCGTATTATGGAAATTTTATCCACGTTCTCTCGTCGATGGAGAGATATGTATTTTAGGGTGCCTGCAGAAAGCTCCCAGGGACTTTTACACCGCCTTTCCGCTGACGATGTACCGATCCTCCGATCACTTTCGGTGACATCGGCTAATAGTTATACTGATGAGCCCTTGCTGGACACATCTACTACTCCAATGATACCCCCAGATATTCAGAGTCTTTCTTTATTACCAATCCCGAACATGGCCATGTTCAAATACTTGGCAGAAACTCGCTGGTCCCAAATTACACGGTTGTCGCTGAATTGTGACATTCACGGAATGAGCACTTCCGTGAAATTATCGACTACACTATCTGTACTCAGACACTGCCCACAAATAACACATTTCTGGTTGGTAGCACGTAATGTGTCTGAGCCGGATGAACACAGCACACTGGAAGGCCCATCAGTAACACTCGCACATCTAAGGTCTATGACGATCAGTACTGTTATCAATATTCAAGAATTTCTTGATTGCTTGATTCTTCCATCTCTATCAAGCTTAGCAATCCATCTAATTCAAGCACTATTTGAAAATGATGTTTTACCGCTCTTCATAAATCCGTTCATTTCACGTATAGGAGAGCAAATCACATCACTCACGGTCGACTGCTCGAATGAAAACTCTCAAGAATATCTACGCCGATGCATGTCATACATGCCTTTGGTTAGAAAAGTTCATATAGTAGATTATGAATGGTTTACAATGCCTTCGCGTCAATTCGCTCGGCGACACAGGACAGACTCCAATTACCTCCTGGATGATGAGATCCTGAAGATGCTAACACCAGCCAATGATGTCCCCACAGCCTCAGTTTGGCCGGACCTGGAAACACTTGAATGCGATGTCGATGCCGTTGTCTCCATGAAGCGAATCCTGGAGTTCTTAGAGGCAAGGAATGGGAAAGCAGATGTAGGGATAGCGCAGATAAAGCGAATCAAACTAACTTTAAATTGCTTGATACCATGCATGGAAGGTGATGATGCTCGAGTCTGTGAATCCAGGATTGCAAAGCTGCGAGAGGACGGAGTAGAGGTGGATATTTCTTGGGCGAAAATAGGTGGAATTCACAGTTTGTCTGCCTGGTGTGGAATCGAAACGATAGGACACCAGGAATGGTAGACCATTACTACGTATTATAATGGATTCTTCTTGGGTGAAAGCCCACCAAAAACTATATTTCCAGCTTGGCAACGTGAGGGAATGGAACCACGAGTGAGAGATGTTCTGATTAACTTTTTTTTTGGCTCTATTTTGTTATGATGGAGTTTCTACATCAAACCTGATTCGATTTTTATACTATTGGAAAATTGAAGTACTTACAATATGAAAATGCACCGAAGAACAGATCATCAACAGATGTACATCTATTTTTAGTCTGCTGCGGCAATCTCCTTTTCATAGTGGCAACTTCCGGACCAACTCATCTTCAGGTGTAGCATCTCTTCCATAAGTTCGCCCAACACTTACTGAGCTTACGTCTCTCTTGGTATTCAACCTCTATAATCGATTTAACTGCAAAAATGACGTAATTTTCAGGTGCTGCTACATCTATTGTGAACAGATCCAAGAATCACGAGTACAGTACTCTACAGACTACGACCGCCTACTCGTCGGGATGCTTTCAGAATTTACTTCCCGACTGCACACCAACTATGTTCCCTCAGATGGAGAGATCTTCCAGATTAAACAGCTATTAATTAAGCCTCAGATAGAACTTCTCACCCTTGACGAGGAAATTCAACGAGTCCAGGGACTCTTGAACGATTTACTCTTGAAGCGCGATACCCTCCAAGAAACGCTCAAGGCTCATGAGGCGCTCATATCGATTCCCCGTAGGCTGCCACAGGATATTCTCCAAGAAATATTCTTACGCTGTCTCCCCACCGATACAAATGCCGTCATGAACTGCAAGGAAGCTCCACTTCTCCTCGGGCGCATCTGTAGCAATTGGCGAACGATTGTCTACGCAACACCACAATTGTGGTCATCCATTCATATTTGCATGTTTGATAGCGACTCCGTCGCAGTACCATTTGATCTCAACATAGACCATCGGACATATCAGGAGCTTTCCAAACGTATTGGATTTTCTCGCACTCAGGCGGTGAGAGACTGGTTAAACCGCACAGGTAGCTGTCCCCTTAGTATTTCTTACTACGGAATACCTGGCATGCCACGTTCGAACAGTACTGGTTATGAAATATCACCAGATCGTATTATGGAAATTTTATCCACGTTCTCTCATCGATGGAGAGATATGTATTTTAGGGTGCCTGCAGAAAGCTCCCAGGGACTTTTACACCGCCTTTCCGCTGACGATGTACCGATCCTCCGATCACTTTCGATGACAACAACTAGTAGTTTTACTGATCAGGCCTTGCTGGATATGTCTACTACTCCAATGATACCCCCAGATATTCAGAGTCTTTCTTTATTACCAATCCCGAACATGGCCCTGTTCAAATACTTGGCAGAAACTTGCTGGACCCAAATTACACGGTTGTCGCTGAATTGTAACATTCCCGACATGAGCACTTCCCTGAAATTATCGACTACACTATCGGTACTCAGACACTGCCCACAAATAACACATTTCTGGTGGGTAATACAATATGCGTCTGAACCAGATGAGCACAACACACTGGAAGGCCCACCAGTAACGCTCACACATCTGAGGTCTATGATTATCAAGACTGTTGTCAGTATTCAAGAATTCCTTGATTGCTTGATTCTTCCATCCTTATCGAGCTTAGCAATCCAACTAATTCAACTATCAATGGAAAATAATGGTTTACCACTCTCCATAAATCCGTTCATTTCACATATAGGAGAGCAAATCACATCACTCACGATCGACTGCTCGACTGAAAACCCTCAAGAATATCTACGCCAATGCATGTCACACATGCCTTTGGTAAAAAAAGTTCGTATAGTAGAATACGAGTGGTTTACAATGCCTTTACAACAATTCGCTCGGCAACACATAACAGATGGCATTTATCTCCTGGATGATGAGATCCTAAAGATGCTAACACCATCCAAAGATCTCCCCGCAGTCTCGGTTTGGCCGGACCTGGAGACACTCGAATGCGATGTCAATGTTGTGGTCTCCATGCAGCGAGTCCTGGAGTTCTTAGAGGCAAGGAATGGGAAAGCAGATGTAGGGATAGCGCAGATAAAGCGAGCTAAACTCACTTTATATTGCTTGGTACCACAAATCATGGTGGAAGGTGATGATGCTCGAGTTTGTGAATCCAGGATTGCAAAGCTGCGCGAGGACGGAATAGAGTTGGATATTTCTTGGGTGAAAATCGGTGAAATTCACAGTTTATCTGCTTGGCGTGGAATTACAACCACAAGACATCAGGAATGGTAGAGTATTACTAAGTAAGCAATGTGTTTGAGGTGAATTATGATATTCTTCAATAGCACAGGCATGGAATAATCGGGAAAAGAACTAAGATCTTAAATCGCTCTCTGAATAATTCAGTATAACCCCCAAACCGTAGTGTTGACATTCCAAGCTCGAGACAAACCTCAACAACACCTTACTCCAAGTTACATACAAGTTTTTAGGTGTCCGGAGCAGTATGGGGAGCTAGTTCCTCCCGCAATCTTTCGTATTGCTGATGTAGTTTTGTGCTCGAGAGTTTAATTAAAGCATAGGAATAATAAATATGCAAGATTTCTCATCAACGGTCGCAAGTGGCGTCGTCATGAGCTGAGTGTAACACCAAAACGCGAAGATCTCTTGCGGCTTGCGATTATTGAACCATATGTTAATGATTGACTTCAAGTGCGTGATGAGCGTCTGAGAGAGCGCCCACCGCCTAGATAAGCGCCAGAAACCGCGGATTGACCTCGTGCTGAGCACGTTGTGAGAAGACAAATGGAATCAAATTTGTAGCGATCTCACAGCCTTGTTCCAAGAAGTGTTCAATTGAGTACCGCCAAGTTTCCGTTGCGAAGCGACGCTCCGGCATAATTACTTACTCCCTCTCCTTATTCTTTGTGAAACCCATTGCTATTGCCGTCGACGAACTCGCTGTTCAGTTCATCGAATAGCCACTTGGACAGGGTGCATGCAATCATTACGTTGACCATTCCCGATCACTGATGCCGTCTATTTAGATATTTGGTTTATCACCCAACATCAACGAGTTGAACGACCCGCACGACCCGCACGACGAATAGAGCAACGACGTAGAGGTATTGAGAGCGAAAAACGAAGTTCAGAGCATATTATTGGTCTGAATGGCACCTAATTTTCTGTCCAAGTTTGTCACGAAAGTCTCCTCTCCTGCACACACCCGTGATCGTTCCGACCGCTCCTTCGAATCTCCACGGTCCAGCGGTTCGCCTTCCCCTCTTCCACGAAGCCGTACAGTCTCGACAGTAGCAACCTCATCGACTAACACGACCAGTTCGACAGCGGCGACGACGCCCAACTCTTCGACCTTTACATCCAAGTCGAACGCCAGCCAGACACCCCGCATCCAAGTCGACACGTCAGAGGCCAGCCAGAGCACCGACACGTTTGACAGCGAGAGCACGAACCCGAACGTCACCGTAATCCCGCCGTCGCCACTTGTGCACAAACGCAGCTTGGAGTCTGATCACAACGAGCCCGATCGCCAGCCCAACTCTACCGCTTCTGGCCAATTCGAACTTGCGGCTGCTCCTACAGGTCGTACGATATCTCCGGCGCCAAAAGTGACATCCCTCATTTCAGACGACCGCACCCCAACCCCGACGCCTACCACTGCTACTCGTCCTTTGCAGTCGCGCCCAACGACACCTGTCGCATCCACCACCAACGTCGCTGCTACTGTCAACGGCACGACGTCATCGCCAGCGCTAGAGTCAAATCACACAGTCCGCAGGCAGGCCTCTGCAAAGTCCCTGAATAACGTCCCCCCTCCCATCTCGACAGCCCACGCACGCGCAGCAACCGTTGCGGCCTCTGAAGTCCCCCGTAGCTCTATGGAAAATCAAAACCCCGAGCCCATTTACGCGACCATGTCCCCAATCGTCGAATCCCCCACCGCCCTCCGCGCGCCCGAGTACCCTGACCCCCCAACCACAGCGGGGTCCGAGCAAACCAACGGAATGACCTCACCGCCACCACAATCGTCCGCCAACAACCTCCTCCAGCCAAAAGATAACTCCGATACCAAGTCGTTCATATCGACTAACGGCTCTGCCAAAGATAGTGAGAAGAAGCGGGGCTGGAGACGTGGTTCAGCCAACACGCGGAAACCGTCTGGTCTGGCAAGTGCTATTGCTGCGTCTGGGCTGGCCATGGCAAACCCAACGCTCACCGCTGCCCAGGCTGCTGCCCACCAGGCACAGATCAGCCCCCCTCCACCGGTCAACAGCGCTATTAGCAACTCGTCGCGCAAGTCTTCTAATCCCGGATCACCGCCCTACATGTCCCGCTCCCCACCTGGCTCGTCGAATCATGTCAAGAACCGCTCAGCGGACTTGTCCCCGCGGTCGAAACGCTCTCGTTCGGGTTCAGCGGCCTCCCCACGGAAACGTACGCCGTCTGTGTCGGTGGCGAGCGACGGGGCGTCGGAGTACTATGGAGAGGATAGACCAGAGTACTATAGTGGGCTGGACGAGGGCAGTTCGGATGAGGAAGATGATTCGGGGAGTGAGGATGACTTGATGGATTTAGACCTTGGAGAGGAGGACATCCCAGTTACTGGGTTCGCAGTGGCGAGTAATAAGAGGAATGCGGACTTCCATGAGCTATTCCCGACTATTCCTGAGGGGGATTATTTGATTGAGGGTGAGTAGTTGTTGCCTCTTGTTTTACACGTGCTAACTATTTATAAAGATTATGGATGCGCATTGCAACGCGAAATCCTCATCCAAGGCCGCCTCTACATATCCGAAAACCATATCTGCTTCCATGCAAATATCTTTGGTTGGATCACAGACGTAAGTAATCTATCCATTCTAAAAATGGCCCACCCTGTCTAGTCTCTCGTTTCATCCCATCCATCATCCTAATGTGCAACTAAACTAACCACACCAATACCAAACAGCTCTCAATCCCGATCTATGAAATAACCACCCTCGAAAAGAAAATGACTGCCTTCGTCATTCCCAACGCCATTGGCATCACCACACGCCAAGCGAAATACACATTCGCATCCTTCCTCTCGCGGGACACGACGTACGACGTTATCTATAATATCTGGCGTCTTGCGAGGCCGGACGACCTGGCTAGCATCCGTGGGTCGATTGACGTGGGGAGCGTGGAGCAGGTGAATGGAGAAGCGGCGACGCCGAGAGTGGGGACGACTCCTGGGGTTGGAGGGGCACCGAGCGCTGCTGTGGGAGGGGCGAAGAAGAAGGCGACACAATGTGCGTGTGGGAAGGAAGGACAGCATTATTCGGAAAATGTAATGGACGTGGTGGTTGCTGGCACCCCGGAGAGGATACATAATTTAATGTTTGCGAGTGGGTTCATGAAGGACTTCATGTCTGTGAACCAGAAGCTGCTTGGTGTGTTCTTTCTCTTGTTCACTTTCAAGTATCTCTCTAACCTATCTGATAGATATTCAAATGTCCGATTGGCAGCCTACAGCACCTGGCTCGAAGCTCCTTGCAAGGAATATGTCCTACATCAAGCCTCTTAACGGGAGTCTTGGTCCCAAACAAACTAAGTGCGAGATCAGAGATGAAATGCAGCACGCTGACTTCGATGACTATGTGTCGACTATCACAACGACGAGAACACCAGATGTGCCTAGTGGCGGTGTGTTCTCCGTGAAGACAAGGACATGCATAATGTGGGCAAGTGCAATATCCAGCAGGGTGCTGGTTACAACGCAGGTGGAATGGACAGGGAGGAGTTTCATCAAGGGTATGTAATCGTTTCCTCATTCTTGGCTGTGCGATATTGACGAGCGGCTTAGGCATCATCGAACGATCCGCGATTGACGGACAAAAGGTGTTCCACGGTGACCTCGACAAAGCCATGCGTGGATATATCCAGGAGCATCAGTCTGAATTCATACCGGAGGGTATGGACCCTGCCGTGCTCGCTGCCACGGAGGCAGAAGCAGCTGCGGCTGTAGCTACACCTGCAGAGGCAAACGCTGAGAAGGGTGCCGGGGACCTCACCGAGGACGAGAAGAAGCAGCGCGAGCACGAGCGGAATCGACGTGGTCTGCAATGGGCTTGGGATACTTTCGATGGGGCGTATCAAGTCGCATTACGCAGTACGAAAGGCGCATTGGAGCTCATCCGCGATGGATGGGAGCAATCTTCTCCTACGACGATTCTGTACTTCATCATCGTGCTACTGGTGTTCAGCAACTTGTGGACGTTGATGAGAATGGGCTCCCGCGAGGAGGCGGGACGCAGAAAAGAGCTGCGTAAACTTGATGAGAGGGAGAAGTGGGTGCAAAGTGTGGTTACTGCTCTATGGGATGAGCTAGCCGCCGGCAGGAGGGAGGCACAGGCGATATCTTCGTCTACTGCGGGAACCTCTATCCCCGTTGCCTCACCGCAGTCCCAGCCGCAACAACCACTACAACAAAGTAGTCCGGGCGACTGGAAGAAGGAAGTTGCGTACCTCCACCAGACGCTTGACTCCGTGGAAGAGAGGGTGAAAGCTATCCGGGAAAGTTTAGCTGGATTCGAGAGTCTCAGTGAACTTGATTGATCCCCTCTTTCCGTGCTACCTCTTACTTGTCCACTTTTCTCTACTTATATCCCCTTTTCTTCTACGTTATATCACGGCTGATTTGTACCATTCTCAATTTTGGTTTTATGGGTATATACTTACGAGAGATGCCATTCACGATGCTTTATGTTCGAAATGAATACCAGGATTATACTTTACATCCTGAATACTGTAGGAATGTGAGTATCTGACGAAATGCAAAGTACTTTGGAAGCAAGTGGCGGATTTAACATCATCTTTCAAGGAGGTTGAGGGAGAGGACAGCACTTAGGAACCACCCGTAGACGATTTATACGACTGCGTAATACCAGATTCGTTACACATCCATTCTTTGTTCCTGGATCGTACCAGGACGAACAAACCGTGAGTCGTTGTCCATACTTCTAATTGGGGCACTCCGCTAAAGAGCCATCTATCCTTGTGGATATCGGAATCTGACATATACACGTTACTACAAACCACATCTTCTAAACGACAGACCAAGCGCTAGAAGAATTGCCTGAAATCACTGGAATGATGGCGAGGCAACATCCCAGCAGGAAGCGCATACTTTGTGTCGATTTCAAGTGTATGCAGAACTGTGGGCGATAGATAGGTTAGAATGGAAGCTGGGTCACCGTTGAATCTGAGTTCAAGATAATCGAAGTTGGGAAGTGTAATAGGGTTTGAAAGCAATTCCAATTCTTGCGAAACAGTGGCGAGTCAGCTAAAGCTCACCCTCACCACAAGAGCACTAGTGCATCTCGAGAGAGCGACGACGGATCTAGCTGCGGCATAAGACGAGGAAGTGTCGATATAGTTCAATTATTCGAGGGACTCTGGAAATTTCGGAGGATTGAAGAGACTTGGACAGACTATATCTATAAGGGGAGATGAGAAACTCGTGTAGACCTGTGATTGTGGTTTCTGTGATGGGACAGACCGCGTGCACCGAAAGGTCAAAGAGACTTAGCACTGAAGAAGTTTTCGCTGTACGAGGAGTAGAATTTCTTTACCAGACCCGACGGAGTAACGTCTACTTGGTTGTCTGTGTCCTGCCAGATGGTTGTTATCTGAGTCTGATTGTATATGAATTATCCTCCGGACGTCATGAATTATTGCATGATCGATCGACGAGTCTGGATTCCGTTGAGCCTTCATCGTTAAGCCCTTTCCTGGGTCTTCCGTGTATTATAATACGAACGAAGAGCCATTGTCCAGCCAGAGATGTTGATCAGAGTGTTCACAATTTCCAGCAATTCGTTTGCAGTTCGCAGCTCGTGATAGACGCAGTAGAAAAGACCGTTCAGACGAAGCGGGCCGCCTACCTTCTCGAAGAACAATATTTTTACAAGCTCAGTTTGAACTTCTCGGCACATGCAACGAATCTCTAGAAGTTTTATCTTCCACTAACCTCCAACGAATATGTGTAACCTTCCAGACAGAATCTTCCTTCGACTCTTTATATGTAATCTTGAACTGTATGATGTGTGATAAAAAGCTACGGGAGAGCATCTGGAAGTTGTGATATAGCAGCCAATCAAGCTAAATTGGAGATTATTTGTTATGTTTGGTGTCTGGTACTTAGTCTAGAGAAGTGTCTAGATTGTAATGTATATTTGATCGAGTAGCCATTCCGCACTTAGGCTGCGTCTCTGTTGGCGGCACTTCTTCCCAACTCTTTGCAAGTTCGACGCTGCTCAAATCCTTTTTTCTGTACCTGATCGCTCCAATATCCAGGACGGTAAGGATTAAGAAGTCGAAATGTGATTTCTATTCTTGCCTTCCGCAGAGCTTGCCTAGTTCGGGGTACGGAAGTACCAGTACCGGTGGTCCTCCTGCAATCGCTTGCCATGACGGCTCTCTCCATTTCAAGCAACCTCCACAATGATAGAAATAAGAATCGACATAGACACCTGGAGGGTATAACTCCGGTATGTTAATTTTTATCTATTCGATGGCTCTATAAAATCATTGGTTTACGAAAATCTACGATTGAGAGAAATCCTCTTGCCGTTATGCACTCTGACCTAAAATAATCTTCCTACATGTTATTTTTGCCTTCATTGCAGCTACTTGCGATCCAGCTGCGGTAGTTCGTACCTAATTTTGAATTTTCTCATAGTGATTTGCTCTAACGATCAACGTGTGTGTCGTCTCTATTACTACCAACGGCTCCCTGAAGACTTTCAGCAGACTGTCGAGTGACGTCAATGTCACTGTGAAGATCTTCATTTGCCATACACTAATAACGCTTATAATAACGTCCTGTAGACCTCAACGATGTCGCTGCTAGCTTTATGTGTGGAAGCTATCATTAAGTTTGTTTTGGGGATAGGCGGGTTTTTGAGGTTTGAAATAGTGATTACAATTGCCAAGGGTCCCGTCTTTTTTTTTGTAGCTGGTGTCGTTGCTCTTTCTTATCCTTTCAAGCAAATTGCTACTTCCTTCAACTTAAGTGTCTTCTATCTTCAAGTTATTACACTTTTTAATGCCGTTCTATGTGCAGTTTGACTTTCCTTCCGAAGGTTGATGTGGTCACGAGCAAACTTCCCAACCATTTGGTTGCACCGAGTATTGTCTGACCTTGAGCTCAAATCCAGCGGGACTCTGGAAAAGAGGAGAACTTACCAAAGAGCACGATGTAGAGTACCGGGGTTTTGGTGGGTGGCGGGTATCCATGGCCGGCCGAGAGGTCGTAACAGGATGCCCTACTTAGTCCCATACTGTCTGCGAAATCTAGCAGGCCCTGTAAAAGCATTTCCTTGGGGTAAACGCATCTTTTTTGTGGTGTTAAAATCGTTGTCTCTCGAATAGTGGGTAAGAAATGACCTTGTCTATTCACCGAAACCTATATTTCCATCAAAAATAAGAGCTGCAGTTGTATGGCCCTACGGGCCAGCGAGCAGTGCCTGAATCGAAAGACCATGACAAACAACAGACCATACAAGTTTTCACCACTCCCAAAATGGCTCTTCCTTGTCAACAGCCACCAGTCTTCAACTCTAATTCGGGATGTTATTTCCTCATACCAGCTGTTCTTTCTGCCATTTACGAATCACCGTACCAAACGAAAAGCTGGAAATGATAGATACCGTGCTTTTTGACGATACAATCATTCGGGGTACTAAACGCGGATGACTCGATTTCCTTCTTTATAACCTGGGTGAAGACGATATTTTCAGCGGATTTTCCCGTGGAAGTCATAGGACACTCTACTATGACTATAGTTGTCTTGAGCTCTTTTAATCGGGGACCATACTCGCTATTTCACAGTCAATCAAAGTTTGGCCCCTTCATCTTTGGTACTATGTTTTCCATCTTTTACAATGTCCTCGGCGTAACCTCCCAGAAGTTCTGTGGAGTTCTTCCTGCATGCCCTGTGCCTTACAACCGCTGCTGCTTCTTCCGAAGGAAATGTTACGCCTACGCCCTGATCGACTCGGAGGAGAACAGATTGGACCGGCTGCCTCTGGTTCTTTCGTCTATAAAAACAGACCGTGGTCGAACTTCAATGCACCAAAACAAATCGTCTCTAAATCTCACCCAACTTACTCGGACTCCTCCTCACTATACTTAGTACCATGTTCTCCAAACTCTTCCTCGTCACCCTCGTCGCAGCTACCTGCGCCTCCGCAGCTGTACGGCCTACCCTCTTTCTCTTCTCGTTATCCTTCGTTACTAACTTTTTGATCAGGTCATCAGCGCTGCTAAGCCAGTCGACAAGACCTGGGAGAGCATCAGCGATGTTAGGGCCAGCGACAAAAACAATAGGAACGCCAGTCCTAATGAAGACTTGCGCATAATCAACATGAAAATCGCCAACGCTGCAGACCTTGATCAGAAGAATGAACGCGACGCCCACAGCTTCAAGAGCCGGAACCACCACCTCAACGAGCAATCCGCGAACGCATACCAATCTCTCCACACCAAGTTCCAGCCCATCCGCGAGACTCACGATCCGAAATACGACCAGGACACACAAGACTCCACCAACATTGGTAGCGGTGAAGGTCTGATGAAGCGCTCTGGCGATCACGTCAATGACGGCAGCGGCGTTACGTCTATGAGGGTCGCTGGTGGCGAGGGTGTCGATAACGGCAGCGGTGTTGGTTCGATGGGGGTCGCTGGTTGGGGTAGCGTTGACAGCGGCAGCGGCGTTGGCTCCATGAGGATCGACGGTGGCGAGGGTGTTGATAATGGTTCTGGTGTTGGCTCTATGAGGCGCTCTAGTGATGGTATTGATAACGGTGCCATGAAGATCTCTGGCGATCTCGACTCCATCAAGGCCTCCTCCATCTCCCGTGTCCTCCTCTGTGACGTTGACCACGATTCCCAGCGCGACGACTGCGCCTTCTTCAGCTTCACTAACAATGCGTGCACCAAGATCCCTACCGGCTTCGAGAACGCTGTCTACAATGTCATTCAGCAGGATCAAGAGTTCAAGGCTGCGTGCTCTTTGTTCCGGTAAGTTCACTTTTCCGTCCTGCTGTTCACTCGAGATCGTCCTGACCGCCATCTTCTTCTATAGGGACTATAACTGCCAGGCTCAACAGCTCTCCGCCGACGACACCCTCAAGGAGACTGGTTCCCTCAAGAACGCCGTCTCTTCTTTCTATTGTGCTGCCTAGATGTTACATTGTACGTTCCTCCCCTTCTTTTTGTTATGCTTCATAGGATCTGACGCAACTTACTTTTAGGAAACGATAAACCATGATATACTAAATCTCTTCTGTACTCTTGAACTGCCACCTCGTTTAGATCCTTATACTTGACGTTACATTTTGAAACTTGTTTTCCACTGTATTTTTGATGCCTACCGCGACGCTTGTGAATAAATATTCGTCGGTCGCATGACCGTTGCTGTCTGTCCAGGCTGTCTTTTTTCGTCAAGGCCTTCAACTCCTGCATCGATGTCTTCTCATTTTCAAGCCTTATGATTGGCTGGAGCGAAGAATCTTGAACGATGACTAGATTCTTACCTTCTTGATCTGAATATGCAGACTGAAGAACGATTTTTCGATGAAAGTCCAATCAAAAGCCAAAATCAGTTATCTGACTGCTTCGCCCCCCGTTCCTCCGGAAAAGCATAAATCGTGATGCGAATATACTAAGCGACGCTCTGCGTGCTTCTCTTGGAAGGGACATTTTCTATATATAAGACCATGGTACAAGGATTCTTGCCTCAAGTCCACATCGACTACCACGAATATTCCGTCACCAGTCAACCCGCCCACCATGCTCTTCACATGCTCTTTCCTCAGTCTGATCGCTACGTGCGCATATGCTGTAAGCTTTCTTTCTACATTATTTCAGCCCTCATTTATTCTCGTCCGCACTTCAGACCGTCCTTCACGCCGACCCATCTACGGGCACCAACACCATTTCTCTTTGCTCTGGTCCATCTCTCTCTGGTCATTGCCACACCTTCGAAATTACCCCTTGTGATTGTTACGATGTTCCCGTGGATCTCAACGACAAGGTTTCAAGTATCAATCTTCAAGGCGGCATGCATCACTGCACGCTTTACCAGTAGGCTCCATTTACCCTTCTCATAACTCATCGTTGCATTTTCTAACCGGTCGATTCACAGGGATTACGGCTGCTCCGGTTGGACTTATGGAGTCACTCAATATATTGGATGGATTTCTGAGTTCAATGGTCGCGTGTCGTCCTTTCGTTGTAGTGCTTAGAGTAACGTATCAAATTGGCCTTTCACCTGTTATTCCGCAGTCGAATAATTAAAGTCTTGATCGCACTCCCTTCAGATTTCTCTTGACCGTGACCACCGACGTAGAACCAACCCCTCATTATGGATTTTTTCGAACGGTGAGCCAGTCAACCCAACTTCTACTATTCTGCCATGGGTGTAACAAGGTGAAGAGGAATCCAGCACATCGCTAGTTATCAAGGAATTAAGTAACATACTTGCACAGACATTATCAGACTCAGAAAATCAGCTTGAAGATATGGGTATGGATGAGCTTCGCTAACTTCTTAAAGTCTTGGAGGTTGGAAATTGAACAATGACGTCTCTTTGTCGCCAATTGGCTGTTGAAATAAGCGACGTAACGTTTGGCCTCGGTGAGCTCGTGAGGCAAACGGATAGTGTACAATCTCAAATGTACACTACTTATATACGAAATATCTACATAATTAAGATATATATATCAATGAAACTCAGCCACAAAAATGCAAATGTGACTGCGGGCGTGGTCTGGATCGCGCTCACTCGTAAATCTAATTACAATATTCCAACATTGGCATCTATGAACCTTCTGATATTTTAGAAATGACTATTTGACGACATGCTTTATATCGTCCAGTAATGAGATCTGAGAATATCGATAAGAATTGCTCACTCCGGCAAACGAGTGTTAAATTCAAGTTCTAAAGTATCATTTGGAAGAGACAAACAATTTGACTCCCCACTCAATAGAGGGAATGAAAATCTATGGATTTATCCCAGATGGGTTGAGGGTGCTCAAAATATTTTGAATATAGCTATAGAGCTGCTTCATTTTACGGATGCTGGGATCACAAGTACACTAGATTTATGTAAAGCCGTAGAACTTTCTAATAGAATAATAAGAGTGTGATTAGTAGTGGATGGCAATGCCAGTGAAAGGCTGTCGTGTCGATGCATGGCGGCCTTGGCCATCGCCTCCGTGAGTGGGATGAATAGGCGCCAAGCCAGGTATTCGCCTTCTTCATGGGACAGGTGTCGGAGCGATGCCCAGCATAGAGGGTACGACAGTGCGCACATCCATCGTGCTCATTGAAGGATTTCTTTTCGGCGTCGGAGAGCCTAGGAAGGAACTTCATCTCGGCCTGATTGGCGACGTTGTGAGGAGTCAAGGTGTACTTTGTGGGCGCATCCGAAAGCCTGGAGAACAGATCCTTCTCGGGGCGGCGTGCAATCCGGACGGCCTGCGCTTGAGTGCGGATCCTCTCATCGGAGACTGTCGTCCCGCTCTGCAACATCTTAGGCCTATTCGTTGGATTCGGAGCCGGTGCAGAGAAATCCTTCGTTTTCGATGGCGGGTTTGAGTTCGGCGTTTATGTTAGCCTCGAGATGTGCCTTGAGTGTGGTGATGTCCAAGGCGTGTGGGCGGGAGGTGACGTATAGGATGGCGTTGAGGCTCTCTAACTCCATCTTCCAGTCCATAAAGCATTTCGCTCCTTGGGTCGACGAGAGGATCTCGTTCCTGATTTTCGTCGCCCAGTTCCTCGGCAGCACCAATTTCGCTAGTTCCTCCAAGTACTCGTCGAGCGAGAGTTTGTCGATGCGCTCAAAGTCGCTGTAGTACCAGGCCACTAGCCAGGGTTCGAGCATGGCAGTAGCTACGAATGAGACGATCTCTCCAGGCTTCTTCTCCGAGTGTTTGGCGAAACGTCGGCAAGCGACTCCCCAGTTGTAGAAGACCAAGGGGTCGATGTGACCCGCCGTGAGCGTCGGGCAATACTTGGTTTTGTTAGGGACCTTCACCTCAGCGAGAGGCCTAGTGACGGATTCCATGGTGGTAGCAGTGAGGGCGGTAAGGAGGTACGTGTATGTCGGGCCTGGTAGTACAGCAATCGATTGAGAGGATTCCAAATGGGGATGTCGACGTCGGAGGGGAGGATGAAGGGTCCGGATCAGAGTTAGGATCTGAGGTCGTAGATGTCGTCGGTATGTGCAGAGGACCGGTCTCGCGGCTGAGGTGGGGGTAGAGAGGGTACGTCGAGACGGCTTTATCGGTGTCAAAAAAAAAAGTAAAAGCTGTTGTGTCTCAGCAGGTTCACTGAATCAACGGAGTGACAGGGTAAAGTTATCTTCGTTGCTCGTAGTAAGAAATCTATACAATGTCGTAGACAAATGGGCTAGTAACGCACCTTCTTTGCTCGTAGTAAGAATGAGTAACGAAGATGGGGAATTGTCTTATATAGTGAAAAAAAGGTGAAAAAAGGACGAATGAAGAAAGGCAGAACTTTGCAAGCCCGCCTAAACGAATGAGGAGGGAAACGGCTGGTAAGTAGCCAAGTGAAGGAGGGGAGGGCGGGCTGGTCCTGGATGAGGGAATGCAGATATGATCAACGGGTGTTCGTGTTGCTGCGGTGAGTCTGGTCGAGTGCTTAGTCGGGTGCGAGGGCCAGGCTTACGCCAGCTGGGCTTTAAGTAGAATATTTTATTCGAGGGCATGAACCAAATAAAACGCCGAGAGCAGCCGAGCACCGACGTTTTTTCTTTCTTCCCTTCCATTCTCTCGAGAAACACTATACTCGATCCTATTCATTCGCATCCAGTCTTCTCGCTGCCTTGCTTATCGAATTAATATTTTCTGGCGTTCTCACAATAGTGAATCCGACGGCCAAATAACCGTGAACATCTGGACCTCAACCAATGCACTATTACGTCAGGACCATATGGTGGCGGGGTCTTCAGTAACTCAAGCAGACCAAGTACCATCCCTGGATGTACGACTACAGCCTGGTCTCGGGATCCTAGAAAGTTCTTTCTGGAGTCTAGATACCTGTCATGATCTTGCTCCCACCATCGCTGTGATGCCTCCTGCTCTGTACTTCTCGATCTGGGTTCATTAAATCAATATGCTCAAAGAAAATCGATCTCGCCGGCCAGCTTCAATTTTAAAATAAGAATCGTATAAATGTCTACGCGAGAGGGTTAGTTTCATTAAATCGAACCTTCATCTACAGATTAATTTCACTCAAAACGCTCACCTCGCCCACCATGTTCGCCAAGCTCTCTGTCGTCGCTCTCATCGCTGCTTCCCTTGCGTCTGCTGTACGTTCTCCTTCTCCTTCTTATCCCTTCTACTCTCTTCATTCCATAATCCTTCCATCCTTCCTACCATCCACTTCATAGGCCGTGCGTGCACCCGCCAAATCAAACGCCGCATCTGTGACTTCCAATCTTCTCGCCTGCTCCGACACCGACCTCCACGGTACTTGCCTTACCTTCGCATACACCACCGGTACCTGCTATAACCTTCCCTCTGAATTCAACGATGTCATTTCGAGCATTACGCCCCAGGGCGATGCGCATGTGTGCACGCTTTACCAGTGCGTTTTTCGTTATTCATATTTAAATTTATGGCTAACGCGCGTTTGTTTTAGGGACTACAACTGTGGCGGATCGAGCCATACGATTACTCAGTACCAGCGCTGGCTCTCCGAATTCAACGATTGTACATCGTCGTTCTCGTGTTCTGCTTAGGATTGTCGACTTGCATGGTCAGTCTTTTCGTTGTCCTTAACTAATCGTTCTCCGCTGACTGTTTATTTTCGACTTGTAGACTGTAGTTTACTCAACTTTAACACGATGTTTCTTTCTTTCGTTCTCACCGCAAGCTCTGTGCTTTGTTATATTTTATGAAATCCTGCAATCGAAAATTACCTTTGGTGTTCTCTAGTCTTCGTCTAAAAAAATAATCGAATTTTGCTCTTTTGGTATCGCCGAATTCGAAGGGCTGATTCTGGCAAACAGGCTTCCCGCGCTGATCCTCAAAGCTCCAAGGACGTCATTTGCCTGAAGCCCGTGGGCTCTACCATGGAAACCCACTCTCCAACCTTCTATTTCAATCAAATGAGGCAGCGGCATGAATATCAAATTAATCAAATTCGAAGTTAAATCCTTCTTCGACTTCTAATTCATAAATGAAGGCACATTAAAGGTCCCATTTGGATGCGGGTCGGGATTGGTCGTTCCGGATTGTGCGTAATGACCGACTGAACAAGTCCAAACTACGTCAATATTGTACCTCGTGGGTATCTCTCCTACTCCCTCTACTTACGGTCGTCACATTGCAAGAAAAGACGAATATCGAGGTTTACCTTTGCCGAGACTTCGATATGGATCTTTCGATACTTCCTAGTTAGGAATGCTACAAATTCCTGGATGCATCCATGTTTATTTCCATCCCTTCTTAATTCCCATTCACTCACTTCCACTCAATCGATCACAACGCTCCAGTCATGTTCGCCAAACTGCCACTCATCGCTCTCGTCTCTGCTCTCGCCTCTGCGGCACGTCCCTCTATCTCTCCTTTTACTTCTCACCCGTATACTCATACTCCTTTCTATCCCCCGTATACAGGCCGTCATTCCCCCCGCCACGTCCAAACCCAACAACGCCAACAAATACAACGCTGCCCAAGCCAACGCCAACCTCCTTGTCTGCGTGGACCTCGACCTGCATGGCAGCTGTGCGATGTTCGCCTACACCACGGGCGTCTGCTATAACCTCCCGACCAGCTACAACGATGCAGTGTCAAGCGTAACGCCCGAGGGAGATGGGCATGCGTGTACGCTTTATCAGTGCGTCTTCTTTTTCCCTTCTTCTCTTGAGTTTATTTATTTATTAGAGGTAGCTAATAATACGATTACTGTTTAGGGACGTCGGCTGCACTGGGCCGAGCTTCACGGTCGTTCAGTACGAGCGCTGGCTTAGTGGGTTCAACGATGTTGCGTCTTCGTTCTTGTGTTCCGCTTAAGGTTGTGTTAGCAGCTGGTACCACAGTTCGTATTGTAATATTTCTACCTTAGTCTTCGAGGACAAGCTGTTTATATTTTTTCTAGGTTGCGCTTTATTCGACGTCCGATTCTGACGTTTCGTGTTCATTCGTAAACTCTGTACTCTGGTGTAATTTTAGTTCTTTGTCATGAATTTGAAGTGGTTAATTGGGGCGACAATTAAATCTTGGAAATTTATTTGTGAGATCAAAATTCCTTGGTACACACGCTCAAAAAATTTTCTATCGACTGTTTGGACCCTTTCAACTGCTTTCAACCATTTTCTTTAGATTCGCGCAGAGGCAGTTGCTTGGTTCACTTGCCACAACCAAACACGGAGATTACCGGCGAAGTTTGATTTTCAAAATCGTTCGTCTTTAGTGCCTCTTTACCATCGTTCCACTTCCTCCGTTCTGTAAAACCCCTCTTATGATTGGCCACCTCTTTCCGTTCTGCATTTACAGAGATCACTTGACGTCGCACCAGCCATCTCTCGTAGTTGATTTTACTTTGAAAGCTATCAAGACCGAGAAGCACCTCATCGATCGGGCAGGAAGTTCATCATAGTCGAATTGTATCTAATCCAGGAGATATGAACACTGAATCGCTCCTAGAGCACGAAGGAAACTTTATAAACCTCCCTGCTGCAAGCCCAAGTCCGGACGTCGACTTCCCAGAACATATCTGCCGATGCCAGCGGATGCTTGTGCTGGGTTTCTGCACGGTTTATGGCCTCATTGCATTGGAAGAAGAAGAAACTGCGGATGATCCTCGACTTTGTGGAGTATTACGATCGACATTAAGAAGGTCGTGGTCCTTCTCAACTTCGAACTTCTTGAATATCAAAGTCATTTGGATTTTGGGGTCGGGAGCCTTGAGGCCAGCCGTACCTCTGTCATTCTAGCGAAGAGTCGTTTGCATCTATGGCAACCCCAGGGCGGAATATTCGACAATTGAATACCTCGTGGATGCGCCCCGTGCGATGAGCTCTGACTTGAATGGAAATAGCGACGAATGAAGGGGTTACAGCGTCGTAGCTTCCATCCCAATGCCTTCCCCACCGTTTCAAGGATCCAACTCATGACGCGGGATTTCGACCTTCGATTTCTTTAGGGGGCCATGTATCTCTCCTGGGGTCTATAAAAGCTTGAAGATGCGACGGATATCCCTCATCCCAAGTTTTCGAAGGATAAACCACCCAGTTACTCACTTGCTCGCTCACCAAATTCGTACTAACTCTTCAACCATGTTCTCGCTCTTCAAGCTCACTCTCGTCGCTGTTGTCGCCGCTGCCTGCGTGTCTGCCGTATGTTCCACTTATCTCCTCTCCAACCCTTACCTCCCTACTCATCCCGTCCACCCCTTCTTCAGGCTGTCGTCCACGACACCCAGTCCTCCTCTGATGCCGCTGATGCCCAGATGAAGCGCGTCTTCGAGCACAACGACGGGCAGAAGATCCCTGCCTCGTCATCCGCTGGCTCCGCCGTCATCACCGCGAACCTCCTCATCTGCGAACACGCGGATATGCACGGCCGCTGCAGGACGTTCACGTACACCAACGGGACGTGCTATAACCTTCCCAGTGACTTCAACGATGTTATATCGAGCGTGGCGCCCCAGGGAGATGGGCATAATTGTACGCTCTGGGAGTACGTGCATTTCTTCCTTGTCGTTCTATCTTTCCTTTCCTTTCCTTTTCTCATTTCATTTCATTTCTCTGTTCTCTGTTTCTGATCCCAACGCTAACGTCTTTCCTCCAGGGATTACAACTGCACCGGCCAGAACGTCAATGTCAACCGTTACATGCCCGCACTCGACAATTTCAACGACCGCGCTTCGTCGTTCTCTTGCTCCGCTTAGGAGTTGTGATGATTTTTTTCTTCCTGGTTTCAATGGTACGTCTTTTTATTATCATTTTCAAAAAAAAAAATTCCCCCGCTCCATCTCTGACCTACCTTTCGTCGTCTGCTTTCCGGCTTCCCATCTCCTGTTTCCACTTGATCTCCCCCCGCTTTCCCCTTCGCCTCCGTCTTCTTTTCCCATCCTTTTACTAACGTCATCTCTTCTTTGCTTTATAGAATGGTTTCAACTGAAAAACGAGAGATTCCTGTGTTTGTAGTTTTTTGCCGTCGACGTCGAGATTGTGTAACATGTAACGTGTATTGTGCACTATATACTGTAGTGATTTGTAGCAACAGCTTGAAATACAGTTGTTCATTCACTCCATCCTCCGTTCTTAACTTCGTTTGATGCTTGATGAATTTCGTTGAAGTCCAATTTGAAAGCGCATCAGCCTCTTATCTTCATGATGCAAGAAGCTTCTTTTTATCGTTATCATATTACTAACTTCCTCCTCGCTCGCGCGGTGGTCATATCTCGGAACGCGAAGTGGGCTCTATCCTCCGAGGTCTTCTTCCGTCATTACTCCGCTCCGCTTAGTGTACTGTCTCAACATAGCAAAACTATCTTAGAGTTACTCGAGTCTCCAGAAAGCCGAAGTGACTAATAGTAATGTGCAAAGTTACATTAAACGAGGTATATTCATCATCATCGTCGTCGTCGTCGTATCAAATGGATTTACAAGAAGCATTATACTGAGCACAGATAACGCGTAACAACGTCCATAAAGGTTATGTAAAGTCCTAAGCTAATAATAGCATAAAGTAATAACAGGAGGACGATGTTGAAAGCAAAGAAAGGTTGAAGAAGGGGAAGCTACAGAGGAAAGCGAAGCATGATAGGCATAGTTAGTAAGTAAATCGAATGATCCTATAATTGTATGGTTTGTGGTTTATGCGATTTATATGGGGATTAATCGTGAATAAGGGATAAATAATGGATAATGGGAGGAATAAAGGATGGGAAGGCCGAAGAAGGTCCAAGTTGCAGGGGTGGAAGTGCAATTGAAGAGAATGAATGTGGATTATGGAGGTTTAAGTGAGATGATAATCGTCTGTGGTGGTGTGGAAGACGGAGGGGAGAAGTACAGGATGGTAAGAGGGTGGAACAGCGTGCTGAAGAGGAGGAAACAAGGTGTATACAAAGCGTACGAGCCAGGATGAACGAAGCCGGATCGAAGCCTACTTTCCCAGCGCAGCGACCTTCGCATATGAACTCTGCTCTCTGGGATCCTCTTTCTCCGAGTCGTCATCATCAACGCCGTCAATGTACTCCCACGGCTCATCAAGCTCGACGTCGTGCGAGATCGCGTCGTCCAAGACGATGACAGAGCGGATGTGCGGGATGACTTCGAAGTCTGTTAGGTCTGTGAGGGGAAGAGGGAGGAGAGTGAGTAAAAGTGGTTTGTGAGCGTTGAGAAGGGGGAAGAACGTACCCTTGCCTTTCCTAGCCTTCTTCGTAACCACCAAATCAGTGAGCTTCACTTCCCTCTTTGTCTCAGGAAGCACAAACTCGTCAGTCGGGTGTCTTCTCCTCGGGGGAGGCATCATCATAGGACCATCAACCATTTCTAGCTCATCCGCTCGTATGCTCCTCTCCCTCTCCCTTTCCCTCTCCCGCTCCTTCTCCAGCGCACTCGCGCTCTTCTCTAACACTCGACCAGTGTACGTTAGGCTCTGTTCCTTGCGCGCACGCATCTTGACGAGGTCAGCAGCTTTCTTGAGGCGCTGTCGATTGTGCTCGAAAGCGCGGACGTCCTTGGGGTTGGCGGGGAGGGGTATGGGAGAGATGGCGCCGAGTCGAGTGTTCTCGACTTCGTTGAGGGGTTTGGAGTCTGCTGAGACAGAGGGGGATTGTTGGTTGGCTTTGAGAGTGGTGAAGGGGGCCATGGTGGGTGTTAGGTGAATAGACGATGACGAAGACGACGAGGGGTGAACAGCAGTGGTAGCAGTGACAATAGGTGAGTCAATGAGCTGGCAGTGGTTGGGGCAGGGTGAAGAAGGGATAACGGAACCCCAGTCTCGGTGACTCCTGAAGTACTAGGACCAGATAAGATAAGCCTCCGGACGGGGCGTCGCGTCATCAGCATAATGATATTGATATCAAATGCGACTTGGACGGTACGTAGGTGGTTCCACCGAATTCGCCCCATTCAGGAACGTGCGGTACACAGACGTGCGAGCTGGTGCGGAGTCATCGGTAATTTGAGGCGCTAAGTGACAACGAAGGCACGTTCGGTGTCGTACCCACCAACGACAACGAATGTGCCTTCCGTGGTTCAAGAGCTGAGCTGACCCGGCGGAGGTTCAAGAACGGGTGACGGGTGTTCCATAAATAGCTAAGCTACAACGGGTGGATCCGGAGAGCATGTCTCTCCTTGCATCATAGACATTGTTGAAGTCGCTTGTTACAATTAATATGAATGGGCGGTTGCAATTGGAATGGCGTTCAACAACGTTTGTGTCAACGACGGAGCGAGGGGATGACGCAATCCACTGTGTGAGCAGCGCAAGTTGTTGGTGGTTATTAGGAGGGGAAGCCGTTGCCCCTTTCCAGTTATGCGAAGAGCGCGTCTCCATCTTCCTCTCTTTTCCTTCTTCCCTCGACATCAACTGTACCACCCCAGTATTACTGCTAAAGAATAAAATGAGAGTATGGAACTGTTTGAAGGACAGAAGATATTCAAGGATGTGCAAAACAGGTCGTTTCCAGTGATGAAGGCAAGACTTATCGTTGGTATAGAATGGTTCAGGGACTGGCTTGAGTTCCTCGTATCAATCCAATGATTGCACCCCGAGGATTTAAGTTCCAGAGACGTGTTTTTCTAACACTGGTGGTGGATAGCAACCCTCCCATGTTCGTTCTCAAAACCCTGTCGTTTAGCGAAGCCTGCACGTTCGAAGAAGGCATCAAGAGTCGTCGTTAACTTGATTCTGAGCTCGAAAGGAATCAAGAATGGCGTTTAGACTTATCCCAGAGCAATAGAAAGATAAAGATGCAGATAAAACGAAGCTTGGATGGCGTTGAAGATTCGGCTGCCCCCTCAAATGTCCGAATACCCGAGCGCCGCGTTGTAAGCTCTAACCCCTGTTGAATATTCTCTTTCCCTTGCATTTATCTTCCGTCGTTTTATCTTTTCCTTTATCTATTGCTAATTTCTGTGCGTCACCAGTTCTTGCGCGTATTTTTACATTTGTTATACCAACCATGTAGTGCGCAGTACGCCCTGTCAGCATATCGAGAGTCGAGGGTTAGAAATGTGATGTTTATAGCTTAGGGCTTATTGATTGTATTTGCTGAGCGGGCGTGATTATATCAGTGAGTTACTTCAGCGTTCCTCACACGTCGCCATTCTTATTTTTATCTGTTATCTATTTGGTTTCAAGAAATTTATGCCAAGTTGTGAGGTTGTAACTTGTCAGGCTGTGGTACGTAGAACTCAGTATAATGCGAGCCATTCGGTAACTAAACAAGTATCGTGAGATTATTTTATTTGTGCTGTGAACTAGCTGGTTAATGTGATAAACGAGTGAAGAAAGTAAGGAATAAAGCAAGGACGAAACATGAGAAATATATATGTCAAAGGGCAAGTTAGCGCGATTGTGATTGTGTGAAGTGTACAAAGTTGAGAGAATTTAATCTAGGGACGTGATCGGCTATGCGTACCCGGTGGGCATGTGCATCCTGTACCTTACACAAGTTCGTCTTTGACTCTGAGTTTCTTTGAGATTGGCATAATGCTTCTTAAAATGGCTGTTGCCGGAAAGTTACTTTATAAATTCAGATCGCCGGTATACCATAAACATAGCGTGCATATTCCTCTAGGCTATACCAAGGCTCGTTCCATATCTATTGGAAATACAAATCATCCGATACATCATGCCCCGCACCGCCGCACTATTCTCCTTTTATTAGACCCAGTCATATTTAGACGAATTTCAAATTTCAAATTTCTTCGGCTTGGAGACATATGGAACATTTTCTGTATCTACTCGTAGTAGTTACCTGATTTATTATTTCTACAAGTATATAAGACTTCTAGATACAGTACCGTAGAAACAACAGTCAAGCACCATTTAACTGAGGTGAGTTATAACGTACTTATTCATTCCTATCTTACTGATTATTCTCGTAGCGTCACTCATTTCCAATAGGTACAGTTACATCTAAATATACATTAGTCAAGTTCCATCTGGCTGAGCGTGGCATATTTTATATCAATAATTTCTGATAAACATTGGTCTTTCTCCAATTCTTTGCCAGTGATTATTGATCGGTTCGTGATCGGCTTATTTTCTTCCACTTGGCGTTAGATAACTTCCGTGTTTCGAACCCCTAAACGGCATCCAATTTAAATTGGACGACCCTTCGAACTTGCTTCGACCCCAATCCTTGTGGTCGTTAGCCGTTCTTCACAAAACAAGGCAGTAGCGCACTTAAGTGTAAACTGAGTAAGTTCCATTTGAGCTCAGCCTCCGACACCAATTGCTTATAACTGCTAGCAGCTCCGTCTTCATTCAACCACATCGCATCAACTCCATCACTGGACATGGCTTACTGTGAACGTTGCGACCGCTTTTTTAGCAATCAGAGGGCACTCTGGCAACACAAGGACAATTCTGGGAACCATAATAGATGTGAAGATTGCAATTTCGACTCCCATACTTGGGTCGGCCTGAAACGGCACTGGATTAAGAGCTCTAGGCATAGTTACTGCGAGCGGTGCAATGAACATTACAGCTCTGATGCCGAACTCTACGATCACTACGACGAAAAACATGACTACTGCCGCAAGTGTAATCGGTTGTTTGTTAACCAGTATGGATTGGACGAGCACTACCGGCAGTCACCAACTCATCACTACTGCGCACCATGCAAACGTCACTTCTCATCGGAAAGTAATTTACAATCCGTAAGTCATGGTGTTCTCCCCTATTCTTTTCCTCTGTCTAATGCATTGTGTAGCATATGAATTCATCTGCGCATAAGCAAAAATCCGTGATGTGTTGGAAAGGATGTGGACTTGGTTTTGTCTCCAATTCCGCCATGATCCTGCACATGGAGTCGGGCAACTGTCGCTCAGGAATGAATCGAGCCACCGTTAACGAAGTCGTTCGCCAGTATGACAGAAACAATGACATCACCAATCCTTCTCGTATGCTCACCGGGGCCAGCAGCAATGAAGTTATCACCTACTATGCCGGTAACAAAGCGTGGAATGGATACGGCTATGAATGCTATCTCTGCCAGGGCACATATCGCACTCTTGTGATATTGAATCAGCATCTTGCGAGTTCTCGTCACCAGGATAAAATATATTTCTGCCCGCCGCGGCTCAGCACCTGCCGTCAAAAGTTCACCACACTTAGCGCGTTGTGCCAGCATATCGAGAGCGAGAAGTGCAGTGTCTACAGATTCAAGGTTGTTGGAGACGTTATGGATGGCATGATGAACAAGATGAGGATGCTTACTGTTAATTAACTAAGCTTAAGTCTTCTTCCTTCCACAACATTATATATGTGACTCCATTTATACTCAGCTACTTTGAAGCGTTATATTAATACCTTTCATCGCACAGAAGGCGCTATTTCTAATTGAGGTGACCCGCCGTTGTTCCGCTCTCCTGATGTAGTATCTTCCGTCTCGTGTGCTATTATCTCCCTTCGAGCTGTCAGAATTCCTTCCTCATGCCACCTTGACTATATCCCATGTGCTATAACTATTACCTTTTAAAAATTAAGTGTTCTTATTTGTGTATGTTGGAAATACAAATCGTCTGATGCTTCACTCGTCCTTGAGCACCCCACCGTTGTGTCAACAACGGAGAGAGGGGATGACGCAATCAACGGTGTGAGCAGCGCAAGTTGTTGATGGTTATTAGGAGGGGAAACCGTTACCCCTTTCTAGTTGTGCGAAGAGCGCGTCTCCATCTTCATCTCTTTTTCTTCCCATTGCATCTTTTCGTTTCCTTCAAACATCTTAGACATTCTCGCTCTCTTATCCAGCAACTAAAGTATGCTCTGTCCCGTTCTCCCCTCGCCCATCGAGTCTTCACCGACCGCCTTGCGCTCGACACGCATCTACGCAACTCCTCTGCACACCACAACTGCTTCTCCTGTGGCATGGACTTCACCCTCGCCAGCCTCACCCAGTACTACGCCCTCATTCATAAGAATGAATACTGTCGGCCATGCGATTTGCATTTCCTGGACGTCGGCGGGCTGGAGGGCCATTTGAGGAAGACCATTTTTATTGTAGGAGGTGTAGGAGTTTTGCATGGGTGATGAGGAGATGAATGTCCATTTTGTGCTGAAGAAGGGGGTGTATTTATATTGTGAGCCGTGTCGGTGCCATTTCGACTCGCAGGTTATGCTCGAAGACATAAGTGCCCATGCTCTCCTACTTCCTCCCTTCCCTCATCCTCTTCTAACCCTCTCTCCCCCTTCCAGCAGTACGCTCATTTATCCACGCCATCTACATCAATTGCACCACCCCCAATGCCCTGCCACGTTATCCTCGCTCATGGGTCTCCAACACTATCTCGAATCAGGCGCTTGCGGGTCCAGTCTTACTGCTAAAGAATCAAAGGAGAGTATGGAACTGTTCGAACGGCAGAAGATATTCAAGGATTTGCAAAAAGGGGCGTTGTAACGGAATAAAATAAGATAAAGCTCAGTCAAAATAGAACTTGACTGCATATATTTAGGCGTAACAATACCTAACGGAATAAAATAAGGTAAAGCTACGAGAATAATCAGTAAGAATGAAATGAAATAAGTAAGTTGTAACTCACCTCAGTCAGAATAGAACTTGATTGAGGTGTTTCTACATTATCTACAAGTTTTATATACTAGAAGAAATGATAAAAGGAGTATATACTGGAAGTAGACTCAAACATGCAATCAGTAGTTTCTAAGTTACTAAGTCCGAGAATAAATATGTTGCTATTTCGTCTAAATAATGAGTGGGTCAAATAGAAGGAATACCGAGTGGGGGCTTAAGTGCGGGTGATGCGCGAGACGGTTTGTATTTCCGACACGTTCCAGTGATGAAGCAATATTCATCATCGGTAATGAATGGTTCAAGGACTGGCTCGAGTTTTTCGTATCAGTCCGATGATGGCACCCCGAGGATTTACGTTCCGGAGAAGTGCTGTTATTACTCTGGCGGTGGATATCAGCCCTACTTATAACCCTGTTGTTCAACGAAGCCTGCCCGTTCGAAAAAGCCATCAAGATCTCATCGTTCATTTGATTCTGTGCTCGAAATGAGTCAAGTTAAGTGTTTGGATTTAGCTCAAGAACAATCCTAGAGCAAGAGCAAGAGCAAGAGCAAGAGCAAGATAAAGATGTAAATAAAACAGATCCTGGATGGCGTTGAAGATCGGCCGCCCAGATACCCGAACGCCGCTCTAACCCCTGTGAACATTCCATTCAATATATCTTTCCCTTTCTTGTATCTTCCATCATTCTTTTCTTTTTGGTGTTACTACGATGTCTAAATATTTTACATACTTAGTAGAAACAGTAAGGGAGGTAACTACTACGAGTAGATACCGAAAATGTTCCATGTGTCTCCAAGCCAGAGAAGTAAGTAATTTGCAAATCGTCTAAATAATAGGTGGGTTAGATAAAAGGGAAATACGGCGGAGTACTCAAGCACGAGCGAAGTGTCGGACGATTTGTATTTCCAACGGGGGTTGCTTATTTGATTGTATAGGCGGGAATTTCTCTGAAGGGTTCTGATCTGCTTTTCTCTCAAATCATCGTGCGCAAATCTAGAATACCCTTCTCTAAAAAATAAAATAAAAAATGCCAAGTTCGTCTTTGAAGTTGGCAAGCTAGCTTAATGCTTCTTAAAATAGCTGTTGCCGGAAAGTTCCATGATATTCTGGTATCCTCTGGCAACTACCGAGGGTAACATTATAAAATCAGATTGCTGTTATACCATAACATAGCTTGATTATTCCCCTTACATAAAGGCTTGTGCCATTTCTGATAAACGTTGTTCTATATCCAATACTTTGCCAGTGATTATTGTTAGTCGATTTGTGATCGACTTATTTCTTCCACTTGGTATTAGATCACTCAGACCTTGGTTTCCGCAGTTTCAAACCCCTAAAACACGTCTACTTTAAATTGGACGACCCTCCGAACCTAATCCTCGTGGCTGTTGACGCCGTTCTTCATAACTAGCATTCCAATCCTCCCACACCGTCACAGGTGAAAGGGACGGTCGCTTCTACATTCCGAGTTGTGGATACACAACGTATTTCATCTACGAAACAAAGGCAGTGACATAGGCCACAAACTTGAGTAAGTTCCCTTTGAGCTCAGCCTCCGATACCAATTGTTTATAACTACTAGCAGCTTCATCCTCATTCAACCTCATCGAATCCACCACTGCACATGGCTTACTGTGAACGTTGCGACCGCTCCTTTGGCAGTCAGAGGGCACTCTGGCAACACAAGAACAATTCTGGGAACCATAATATATGTGAAGATTGCGGTTTGGACTTCCCCACCTGGGGCGGCCTGAAAGAGCACTGGGTCCAGAGCCCTAGGCATAGTTACTGCCAGCGGTGCAATGAACATTACGACTCCGATGCCGAGCTCTATGAGCACTACGACGAAGAACACTACTACTGCCGCAAATGCAACCGGTTCTTTGAAAACCAGTATGGATTGGACGAGCACTACCGGCAGTCACAAGCTCACCACTACTGTGCGCCATGCAAACGTCACTTCCTATCGGCGAGTAACTTGCAATCCGTGAGTCGTGTTGTTCTCCTTCGTTCTTGACCTGAATCTAATGCATTCTATAGCACATGAATTCATCTGTGCATAAGCCAAAATCTGTAATGTGTCCTTTGAAGGGATGTGGACTTGGTTTCGTCTCGACTTCCGCCATGATCCTGCATATGGAGTCGGGTAACTGCCGCTCAGGAATGGATCGCGCCACTGTTAATAAAGTCGTTCGCCACTATGACAGAAACAATGTCATCACCGATCCTTCTCGTATGCTCACCGGGGGCAACAGCAACGACGATATCACTTACTATGCCAGCGACAAAGCGTGGAATGGATACAGCTATGAATGTTATCTCTGCCAGGGCACGTATCGCACCCTTGCCGGGCTGAATCAGCATCTTGCAAGTCCTTGTCATCAGGATAAGATCTACATCTGCCCGGCCAGTGCCTGCCGTCAACGGTTCACCACACTCAGCGCGTTGTGCCAGCATATCGAGAGCGAGAAGTGCGGTGTCCACAGATTCAAGGCTGTCGGAAACGTTATGGATGGCATGATGAACAAGATGAGAATGCTTACAGTTAATTAATCAAGCATAAGTCTGCTTCCTTCTACAGTATATATGTGAGTCCGTTTATTCTTAGCTGCTTTGGGGCGTTATATTAATACCTTTCATTGCATAGAAAGCGCGAATTCTAATTGATGTGACGCATCGTCGTTCTGCTCTCGTGATTTACCTTCCGTCTCACACGATCGATCTTTCAATCTCGCGCACCATCACATCCCCTGTACTACTAAACCATTACCTTTTACAATCTGAGTACTCTTACTTATGTAGTCTTTACTAATCCATTCAATCCCGAATCCAAAAGCTTATTCTCCTAAAATTATATCACGTGTTCAAGATGCTTTATCTTTGGGCATTTCAGCATTTTATCGACGATGATGATTCATTCAGGTAATGCGGACGTCACGGCTTGCCATAGCTTTATAAGGAGCTGCTCTACTTCCTAGATCAATATCACCATGCCTATTAACTTGGTGTCCTTATCCTTCCCTGCGACGCTAGATCGGGAGACATTTGGAGAAAGGATTGGAAGGGAGGTTAAAGGAGTCCATCCTGGAAAGCTAAATGAAGAAGAGTTTCAGATGGTTGAGAGTGCGCTCTATGAGGTATTAGCCCAATATATTCTTGAATTTATCTGACGCAACCCGTAGCATGACATGCTCTTATTCCGTAATGTGGATCTCACACCGGAGCAGCAATATCGACTGGTTAAGGTATAATATCATTCTCAGGTTCCAGGAAAGTTATAAAGATATACAGGACAGGCGTTCGATCCGACATCCGAGAGCTATGGTCATGGAAACTTTAACGTGGACGGGACAAAGAAGTCCATCCTCCACTCATACATCACTAGCATCCCTCGAGCTCCTCAAGTTCAGCTCATAGGCCATGGCCTCGTACGAGATCACGAAGGTATCCCAGAAATCACGTTGAAACATGGTCGTCATGCAGATTTTCACAAAACGCGAGTTCGGATTGAAGATGAAGAGAAAGGAACGACGAGATTCTTCCGCTGGCATATGGATGCTGCACTATATGACCTTTCACCGCCAAGAGTGACAACCTTGTACGGGATAAAAGTTCCGAAAGGACCGATGCAGACAGTTAGGTACGACGATGGCACTGGAGACGAGCTGAAAGTGACACTCGGAACAACTGCTTTCGCTTCAGGGAAGGTAATGTTTGATATTTTGCCTAAGGAGTTGAAGTCTCTTGCAGTGAGAGCGAGAGCAAAATATGCACCGCACCCGTTTGAATGGATGAGGGGTGCACGTGCGGTATCGACGGGACTGGGATTGGAGAGCGACGGACAGGAGACGCCACTGGATGAGCTATCGGCTTGGGAGGAGGAGAGGGTTAAAGCGTATCCCTTCGTAAGTACTTGAGCATTCGTTCAACTGAAGGCTGAAAGAAAAATGTTCTCGAAAGCTCTGGAAGAATCCAGTCACAGGAATGCTCTACCTTCAAGTCCATCCATGCGCAATCAGGGAAATCCACATCGATCCGCTGCCAGAAGGTGCGAATCGTGAAGGAGCACTGTACCCAGACGGCGCGCATATAACCGACCTTGAAGAAGTCCGAAATCTTGTATATAAGATGCTGAGACCGGGCATAGCTCCCAGTGTAAGTTCTTCTCATTACGAGCATACAGTCTGAGTAATTTCATATTTCATCTGAACAGCTCGTATACCCGCATCCATGGTAAGGTCATACATTCATTATGCCAAGGTGATGTTTTTATCATTAACAGGGAGGAGAAAGACTTGATACTTTTCAACAATCGTGGATTCATTCACAGCGTTGTTGGCGTCTTCACCAAGGACCAGATTCGCATTTTCCACCAGTGTAATTTGGCTGCTTCAGACGAACCTATTGGCCCGAACGAGGATGATGTTAACAGATGGGCTTAGTTTGACGTAGCTTGGCGTGTAAGGTATCTTTCTATGTAGTGACATTCGCAGAGACAGTCAAATAAGAGGCAAGAATTCAGGGTCTAGTGAAGATTCGACAATTTCAACTATTAATGGGAGGATCCTAAAGAGTTTGATCGTTTCCCCAATAGCTGTGGTCAAAATATACTTCCTTTGGAGGCAGATATCCATCATAGTCCAACCTGTAAGCCTAAAATTATGACATCAGGTCTCCGAGGGGTCTTTCATTCTTCATTTGATAGCTCTCAGGGAAGATGGCTGGATAATGAGTCGTTCTTTTGAAAAGAATATCCTTCAACAGATATTCGCGAGTCGGTCTGGATCAAGACAAAATTTACCGCTTGAATAAGAGACTCCTTTTCTATCTAAATCAGCCATTTTTGATATAGGGTTTTGGAAAATATAAAAGCTTCAATAGTGTCCGTGAAGAGTAAAAAGTCCTACCTTTAGGAGGGGAGACTTCATTGGAAGTAGCGGCATCAACAAATTCCTCCGAATTCAATGCGAAACTAGGTATATTTAATTATCTTCCCATGATAAAGCACGCGAATAGTCTAGTAGGCTTGCAAAACAGGAGGATATCCTAAATCCAGACGAGCCCTAGACCAAGAGAGCTCCTTTTGAACAATATGAACTTTTCGACCGAGCACAGGATTATCGCTGCGATCCATTTCCAAGGAAGATGTTAGTGAGTCACAGCGAAAAGGGTATATGCAAGGGATTCAAGATCGTCGTGAGGTCCAAGGGCTGGAGATATTAATTAATTTAAGGATGTGGAGAAAGATACAGACATTATCATGTGTTTTCAAAGTCGCGAATATTATCGACCCACAATCAGCGTGAGGATATATGAGTATTGAGTATCTTGAGTTGCAATCCCAATATCTTTCGGAATCCAAGGGGACATGAATGTGGTCGTGAACAGTCTTCAACAAAACCGAAACTAATTTTGATCGCGTGTTCCCAATCATGACGTGGGCGCTAAAATAACTTTCTCCCCACATCCGCCTCCGTCCAACTGCAATTCAAGTTCCATGTCCTGTATACCCCTACTTTGAACGAATACCACACTCTTGTTATATAACCTTATTTAAATTCAATCTTCCAAGCCGAAATGTCTCTGAGTGATACCCGTGCACGCAAGAAACAGAAGAAGGAGAAGGACGCTGGTGCGAAGCCGCTGGATGGTTCGCGCAGTGGTTCGGTGAAGGAGAAGAGGAAGGGGGATGTGCGTTTCTTTTGGTTTTAAATTTGAAGGCCATGATACTAATTCGCGTCGTAGGTTACCTCAGACGACTCGAGCATCTTCCAATCATTCAATACCATCATCCTATGGGGACCCCTTCTGCTAGCTGTGCTAGCGTTTGCATACATGGTGAGCTTCGTATCTTCGTGCCCCCCTCTTCCTACTTGCTCAGCCATCTTACTCGACATACAGAACCCCACTGTCATTACAGAACTATTGGACTCGTGGATCGGGTTCTCTGAGCATTGGGATGAGCCTCCGACGACTGCACCGGAGAACGTAACGCACCTGATTGCGGATATACCAAAACGCGATGCCATTGTAGCAGCGTTCAAGGTGTGTGTGACTCTCAGTAAAGATTACGCTTTATTGAGTGTGTTTTATAGCATGCATGGCACGCATACGGTTTGTCCCCTTCTTCCTTCTCATGTCCCATTGCGCATCTCCTTACGCCATGAACCCGAACCCCTGCAGAACGTGATGCAATGGGTGACGACGAATACCACCCTCTCAGCCGCGCCGGCAGCAATCTTACCAAAGCTGGTGGAATCGGCTACACCGTCGTCGATTCGCTGGATAGCATGCAGATCATGGGATTACATGATGAGTATACACGCGCTCGGGAGTGGGTAGAGACGAAATTGGATTTTGAGAGGGACGATACGTTTAGTACTTTTGAGGTTCATTTACCCTTCTCTTTCCCTGCATCTTTCCCCGAATGCTTACTGCGATGTACCGTACCGCTCCACAAAACAGACAACAATCCGCGTCCTAGGCGGCCTCCTCTCCTCCTACCACCTCTCCTCGCACGACCCGCTCTACCTCTCGAAAGCCGTGGAACTTGCAGACCGGATGCTCCCTGCATTCGACACCCTCTCCGGACTTCCCTATCCTCTCATCAACCTCGCGCAGAGGAAGGGGCAGCATACGACGGACTTTCCGGGGCTGGTGAGCATCGCGGAGGTGGCGACGCTGCAATTGGAGTTTAGATATTTGAGCGAGGTGACGGGGGATGAGAGGTATTGGGGAGTTGTTGAAAGGGTGTGTGGGCATGTTTTCTTTTGGGTGTAGGTGGATGGAGATGCTGATGAGTGATTTTAGGTTATGCAGGTGGTGAAAAATGCACGGCTACCGCACGGAATGGCTTCTGTTTTCTTGAAGTATGTCTTCCCTTCGTTCTTCCCTCCCCTCCCTATCAGCAAACGTTTAACTAACCACATTTCTTCCTTCTAGCGTAGACGAAGGCCAATATGTCACCTCCATTATCAGCCTAGGCTCAAGAGGGGATTCATTCTACGAGTATCTGCTGTAAGTCACATCATCTCACGGGTCTATGCGTGTATTCTAATCCTGAGGCATATAGGAAACAATACATCCAGACGAATAGTACGGAGGACGTTTATCGGGATGTGAGTCTTCCTCCTCCTTCCCTTCCCTCAGGTCGTCCAATACCTCGTATCTAACACGGAACGACCGACACAGATGTACGACGACGCGATGCAAGCAGTCCAAAACTACCTCATCCAGCCGTCCAAAACCGCGCGTATGATATACACATCTGAGTTGGTGCCAGAGCAGATTGGGGATGGGGAGATGTGCGTGCTTCTTCCATTCACCCCTTTCCTACCAAAACACTTGGAACTCATCTCAACCCTACTTGCAAATAGAACATGGCGCTTAATCCCAAAGCAAGACCACCTTGTCTGTTTCCTCGGGGGCTCACTCATGCTGGGTGCTACACGTACTGGGTCCTCTTCTCAAAAAGTGTCAGTCCCACCCTCTCCAGGCGAACTCACAGCAGCTGGCCAGCGCGACTGGAAGACGGGCGTTGAACTGATAAAAACATGCTTGAGTACACATGATACTGCTACGTGAGTTCCAGTGTACCGCGGGGGAAGGAGATCTTTGTTGACTGACAAACATTAAAAATGTGATCATGCTTTACAGAGGCCTAGCACCCGAAATAGTGTACTTCCGCATCCCCAGCGACGGGATGGACGGCTTCCCTGGTGCACCGAGTGACTGGTACATCAAAGGCGCACAGAAGGGCGTGCACCCGCCGTATGACGCGCGGTACATGCTGCGCCCGGAAACCGTCGAGAGTCTCTTTATTGCGTGGAGGCTTACTGGAGACCCGGAGTGGAGAGAGAGGGGGTGGAAGATTTTCGAGGCGATTAAGAAGTGGTGTAAAGTTGAGGGAGGGGGGTATGCGACTGTTGTTAATGTTGATGATGGGGAGTGGGGTAAGGAGGATCGGATGGAGACGTTTTTCTTGGTGCGTTTCTTTTTGGGTCGGGTTGGAGTGGTTATTTGATTGCTGACGATGAGTGACAGAGCGAAACTCTCAAATACTTGTACCTCCTCTTTGCAGATGAGGATGTTCTTCCTTTGGATCGTACGTCAGCTTCTCCCTCTTCCCTTATTTTGCTAACCACTGTTTGGCTTGCGTTTGCAGAATACGTATTCAATACCGAAGCGCACCCGCTGCCCATCTTCACGCCGAGTATCCGCACGGGGGTTGTTTGATCGTTGGGCATAGGGTGGTGGTCTATTATTTTAGCAGCGATTTGCTCAGTGTGAACTTTAAAAGATCGCGAAAAGGGTGAATATGAAGACCCAAGATACATTTAATAATGAAACGAGTGATGACTCATGTGTACAACAAGGATCCCAAAAGTTCGCTTGCATGCATCATAGCATAGTGGTAGGTAATGACGACATACAGACATATAGGAAATAAGGGGCAGGACCAAGTACAACAGCCGTAATTAACGACGCATTTACTCCTCATCCTCCTCCTCACCGCCATCACCTTTAGCAGCAGCTGCGGCGCGCTTGCGCTTGACGCGACCGGGGCGTCCTCCACCGTAGGGCGAAGTGAGAGCAAAGTCAATGTGCTTTTGGGAGTCGAGGCGAACGACGAAGGAGGGAACGTTGACGATTTGTTTGCCGACGCTGCACGGGTGAAGCAGGCGTTAGTAGAACATAAGAGACATCAGTACTCTGTTGCACTTACCGAATATGTCTCTGCCTAATCAACACACGGGCATGGTGAATGGACTTTGCGAGACCACTCTTGAAGACCTGAGTCTGGAGCCTCCTCTCCAAGAAATCCTCAATCTTGAGAGCGAGCACGTAATCGAGACGCATGCGGGACTCGTCAAGCACACCAATGCGGACGAGACGGCGGATGAGGGCGTTTCCTTCGAAGAGACGTTTGGGGTCCTTGTCGTCGAGCTTGAGGAGCTCACGGGCGGCGCGACGGATTTTGGAGAGGATGAGGGCGATACGCCAGATCTCGCGCTTGTTGCGGAGACCGTATTCGCCAGCAAGCTACAGGAGAGGGTGAGTGGGAATGCAGTGTTGAACGAGGGGAATGCCAACCTTTAGCTCGGCATCGAGACGAGCTGATTCGAAAGGCCGACGGGGGACCTTGTAACTGTGAAACGAAAACAAAAAATGGGGCACGGCTTATCAGCAACGATGCACACCCTCCACTAAGTGGATCTTGAGTAGAAAGCAAAAGCTCACGTCTTGCTGTGGTTCCGCGGGGCCCTGCAAAGAGTAATTAGCACCAGATCATCGTGCTCAGCAGCGAGCACAACACAAAGTACAACAAGCTACACGGACCTAGGCATTTTTTTCTTGAGGTAGACGACAACGACGAGAGCGAGTTGAGGACTACAAAAGTACGCACCGATGCCGTTGCAGCCAAAGACACGCAAATAGAATAGGCTCAGACTGCACTGCCACAACTGTACAACACCATTCAGCCACACTACGGGAGTTGCCGCGTACGCAGGCCAAATTTGAGTGGTGGGCAAGGGCGAGCGACACCGTCAACGACACCGACTGTACGTCCTTGCTCGTTGTGTCCCCTGTTACTTAACACAGGCTAATTGTTGTGCTCGTTGACTAGTCCTCAAGATGCCTCACTCCTTCGGTTACCGCGCGCGCACGCGCCATATGTTTAAGCGGGGCTTCAAGGGTGTGTACTGCGAGCTGCTATGGGGCACAGACAAAGGCTGATTTGGGAGAACAGAGCACGGCCCCGTCAAGCTGTCTACTTTCTTGATCAACTACCGTGTAGGAGACATCGTCGACATCAAGGCTAATGCCGCCCAACAAAAGGGTATGCCCCACAAGTACTACCATGGGTGCGTCTGAATCCCAATAATTCAATATCTGTCCGATACTAATACACACCCAATTCTCCCAGTCGCACCGGAATCGTATACAACGTGACCCCGTCAGCCGTCGGCGTCATCGTCTACAAGGTCGTCGGAAACCGCTACCTCGAGAAGCGCGTCAACCTCCGTGTCGAGCACGTCCGCCACTCAAAATGCAGGCAGGAGTTCCTCGATCGCGTCCAGACCAACCACGATGCGCATGTTGCTGCCAAGGAGAAGGGCGGTGAGTAACGACTCTATTCTCTCGCAGGGAAATCTTTGTCTTCTCTAGGCTTTATTTCTTTACGAGATATCCTTTTCGAGCCCTTTATTGACATCCCCTCCCCTTACAGAGCGCATCAACCTTCGCCGCATCCCTGCCCTCCCCCGCGAGTCGCGCACCGTCTCCACTTCCCAGAACGCACCCCAGACCATCGTCCCCGTCCCTTACGAGACAACGATCTAGAGGAGCTAAAGGGAGTTTATGTGTATGTGTGTGTAGTCCTGGAATGTCATTATCCATTTGAACCATCAGTTCGTTGTTTCGTTTTTGGGGGCTCTTCCTTTCAGGACGACTTGAGGGTCGGAGGGTAATGAGTTCGTTGAGGAGCCTGCGAGGGCGGCGGGCGGCGCAGGCTCGGTTGTATGGCCATCTATTGTTGCTTTTTCATGCCACTCCCATCCCCATGCCATGCAAAAATAAAATTACATGAAAACGCTCTTATGCTTTGAGGCTTGAATGAGTGAGTGCAGTAGAAGTTCGAGGTATCGACGCGTAATTGGTGTTTCCAAAATTCGCTGTGTCGTTAACGACTCACTAATGCTTTTATTCCGTCTACGAAATTTCACGTCCCCGCTGTTCAGATGAGGTATTCTATTCTGCATGAGTACGTACTACGAACGGAAGCATACTCCTTCCCATCTTCCCTCCGCAGCCGTCTACTATTAACCATCCTATCTTCCAACCCAAACAATAAAAATCAACGAGTACTTTGCATCCCACCAACATCTACCACCTTCGACTTCTGCTATTGGCTTCATGATCTCACCAAACGAAGTATTTCGATGAGATTTCGCGGAGAAGAAATGGTATATCTGGCAGCACCGGATTCCTTACAAACATATTTTAAAACGTCCTCAAAGCTTTCAATCGTTCTATTCCTTAGAAGACACTAGTCTATTCTAGTAGTACGGCTTTCTGGGTTTGTCTGCAACTTAAAAGATGATATACTCTCTCTCTCCAGCGCGCTCAAGATTTAGTGACGAAAATGCAGCTGGGACAAAATATTTTACACGTATACACATTGTTTACAAGTCAGTCTCATTCAGCCATCTGTTGACGAGTGCCAGTGACTCCTTTGGCCTATCATAGGGAGCCTATTATGTGTCAGATCTGAAAGAATGCGAAGGAAAAAAACAAATCACGAACCATATGTCCAGCCCCGTCGATTGTGGCAAAAGTCAACCCCCTCGCACTTCGTGTCACTCCTGCTCTCTTCCCCTCAACACTCCACTCCCTCAAGTCTTGTCTACCAAAAGCCGTTTTCCCACTCCATTCGAGAGCGAGCGTCCACGCTTCATTTCCCATCCAGTTACACACCCAATCCATGCTCCCTACGTACACCAATACATTCACGTTGCGTTCTAGTAAGGCGGCGACGTAGTGTTGGGTCGGATGTATCTCGTCCATCGAGTTCATGAAGGCAATATTGAGGTCGTTATTGCACGAGTTGAAATTTCCTTGGCGGATTGGATCGACACCCAGCTTCGACTGAGTTTCAGGGAGTGAGAGGTAGGTAGTGACATGCCTAGAGAAGAGTTCAATATGTTAATCAACCTCATAGGAGATGAAACATACTGGGTGACGGGGTAACACATCGTCTCTTCGATTTTTCCTTCGCACTTCTTGCTCATGTCATAGATATTTATGCCTGTTGGATGTCGTCTCTGTATGAACGTATGTATCTTCTGGATCTCAGAAAGATAAAATCTTACCCGAAAAATAAATTGGAAGAACGATCTCATTTGCACAGAAGCCGTAGGCAGCGCTACAGCCGATGCTGTCCAACTTGTCTACACAACTCTCTTTCAACCACTCCAGGCAGCGGGGTTGCTAATGAAAAGACATCAGGATAGTGTCAACATGTAATATAATGCAGTACGCACAGCCTGCTTCATTCGGACACACGTCCTAAAGGATCCCACTCAGCGTGCTTGCAAATAAACGATAATTAAATCAGACGCACGAAATGTCGAAAATCGGAGGCACGATCACCGAAGTGCATACTGAATCAAAGTAAGAAGCAGCCATCGTATAAAAGTCGGTTAAGCCATTTCCAATCATGATAGACTTAAGATTAATGGGTTCAATTCCAGCCTCTATAAGTCGCGCATTTTGATCATAAATCTCAGCAGCGAAGAGAGGGATGTAGCGGCCCTAGTGGGTACGAAGGTCGGTATTAGGACGCATCACGCGAAAGCGAATACTCACACCATAAGATTCGCCTGCCATGTGAAGAGGACGCCCCTTAAATTTGGTGAAATGCTCAAAGAATATGGAAACGAAGGCTGCGATGTCTTTTGCTGCTTCCTCGGTGGTGCTCTGTAACATACATAGGCCACCTTTGACAGAAAATAACAAGTAAACTCACGACGGTTTCTCCATACTCAGCGTATGAAAATCCAACACCAATAGGCTGGTCAATGAAGAAAATGTTCGCATTCGAATTCCAAGATTCGGGATGGAATTTCGTGCCAGTACCATTGTTAATGATCCTGCATGGACCTGCCGACGTGTCGAATTAGCCTTTGCATTTTCAGGGATAATTGAATATCAACACACCGAGCTCCATGAATAATCCCAGAGAAGAAGAACATCCAGGTCCTCCATTCGTCCAGAAAATCACATCATCTTTATCAGGATCGTTCCTACTCTCGAAGAAATAGAAGAAGAGATGGCGGGCTTCTATATCGATATAACCAGTGTATGACCTAATTCCGGTGAGCCTTCGGATGTGATTGTCAAGATGATGGGGATACGCACTTCACCGTCTCATCGCAGAAGGGCGATTTCTTGACTCGAACGCTATAATGAGGGAAGAATGGATGTGCTAGAGTCGTGAAAGATGTTTCTGATAGTGCTGAGAGATCTTCGGGGTTAAATAGACTGTAATCATATGAATGATTGTTTGCTAGACCACAATTGAGCGGTGAGGATTCTTTATTAATTTCTCAAAAACATCACTCACTATATGATTTTAGCTTAGGTTTTGTGCCACTAGGCGTACCCAGATAAGATTGTGATGCAGCTATCACAGAAAAAAAGCCAGCAAGAGCAACAAATTTGAATGCCTCAAAAAACATCGGTGTTGAGTGTTGGAAATCCGCAGCACACGACGGTACGAAGACAAGTGTGCACCTAACTGTTAAACATCTGTGGAGATCAATTTGAAGTAACACGATAATCCCCATATGGATGAGTACCTGAGGTTAAAATTAGCCCAGCAGCTCTCTACAAAAGCGTATACAATTGGAAGAATTCGTTGTACTCGCTCTGAACTGGCATATATTCGAATTAAAATTTTAGACAAGTGCGAATTATCGAAGGGGAAGATGTATAGAAGGAGCTGTCAATGAAAAGTTCGTCACTCAACATGCTAAGGCAACTGCGAGTGATAGTGCCACATACTTGCCCGCATCCACAGAAGTAAAGTTGATTCGTACTCGACTTATCTCTAAAGTATCGAATAATCCAAGCTGACTAGAAAAATTGGGGCTAAAACCCATGTCCTGTAAATACAAGGAACATTTTATGGGACATTACGCCCTTAGACGTGAATTGCCGTATAATCTCAAGAACATTCCTGGCCATCAAGCTATAGCACCTGGTTATATGCGCTCATCTTCACCTTTTCAGCTGTTCGAAGAAGGTTATATAGCTGGCGTGCATCGAGAGGATACCATATTTATCCCACCAAAAGGTTATTTCAGTAACAGAGAAACATTATGGACGCCTAGTTGGTAGAATGATTCAAAGAGGAAATTCAGGACGAACGCACGCGACACTCACAGTCCAAGTCGTAACGCGCTCAAGAACCTATCGTTCTCGCTTCTGGAGAGAAGCGTGTTGCCAACCATGAGCTTTCTGAGCGTACACTGGCCTTCTACATCGCTGAAAGCATTACTGGATTTGATTGGCCGCTCTAGGAAGAGAAGATGCTAGGCTCATGAAGACAGTATTGCGTCTGAGCTGGCATATGTGGAGAATATACCAGAAGCATATGTGGAACCAGAATCACCGGAGCATGGGACAACTTTAGGAGGAGCCTGCAGATTAACATGAAGACACTAGTGAAAGATGCGATTGGAAATGTGCACAAAATATGCGTGTTGTAGTGTGCTGTTTGAGTGATGACGTTAACGGTTAGCTGAGCTGATAGCGTGATTACATAAGTCCTGCTTCACGCGACGTAGTGCTTGGCTGCTTGAGTTGTACTTAGCCGGGCTTCTTACAATTGGATTATACCTTACGCCAGCCTTTCAGTTCCCTTCTAAGCCTATCCCCCTTCCGTGTGCCGTGATTCGACCTCAATCCTTCTCGCGTCACAGACAACTTCACCAACTATGCTGCAAACAGCTACATAATACATATAATGCACTCTCATGATTTATAAAGTTGAGACCCAACCGAACACCGCGTTGCTTAAGGAGTTGTTCTGGGCAACCAGAATCACCCCTCAGCTCGTAGACATGGAGAATCAACATCCCGTCAGATACCTTTCACTTTCGAAATAAAATGACCCCAAGCTGTTCATGCAAAGTGATTGCAACTCTTGATGTTGTTGATTGATATAACGAGGACGCAAGAAGTTGGATGGTAGTGGCCTCTTAGTCTGCAACCACACTGTGGCACCACATCCTTTTCTTTCCTTCCTTCCTTCCTTTCCTTTCTTTCCTCCCTCCCTACCTTTTGTCGTTCTTTATGGCTCACTTTTCTAGCCGAACGTCCTGGAGGCGATTTTCAAAAGCCACGGAAAATAGATCACAGGCCGCTGGCGGTGAGTACTTCTAATAACCGAGCTGGAACCCTCCAAATATCTGGTTGCCGCATTGGCCTGGGAAATGTACTCGGCTTGGTGCAAATTCGCTGACGCATTTATTGTTGAATATACAGGCGTTTCTGGGTCAAACGTTCAAGGATCTGATAATGGTCTTAAACCTTTAGATTCAAAACCGAATGGCAGCTCCCCAAGAGCAAATTCGTCGCCTATGGGTGAACCAGGTGAGCGAAACATTCATCATCTGTATATACGCATGTGTTATCTATTGCAATCTCACACACTCACTCCACAGTAGCTTCATCGGCCGCTAGGTCTCCTACCAGTGACAAGGCCTCGAATGACAACAGCGCTAACGGCTCTATCCAGAAATCTTCCTTAGAACAATCTTCTTCTCATATGCCTCCCCCATTATCGAAGCCAACTCAGTCGACCAAGGAGGGTCCCTCGTCTGTAGTAACAACAACACTGGTTCTCACCAGAGTCCACAGCATGGTGGACAAGAAGATGTAAACACACCTGCCCCATCCCCTTCGGCAGAGATGACCCCACACAATGCTCCGCCTATTGCAAGATTCTTACCAGATCCCTCACCTTCCCCTGCATCGAATGGCCAAGATAATGGCGGTGTAATGACCACTATTCACGCCGAAATGACGATAATGCCTTCTCCTACTCCCATTAATAACCATGCAGGAGGTAATTCCGGGACAATCATGGATGATAGTAATTTTACAAGTTCTTCAATGCGAGTCTATAATGTTAATTCTACCCCCAGCTTCTTCTCATCAGTTTTCTTTCAATCAGAGGGGGCATTCAACAAGCTGTTCATCTAAATGGCGATGCTTCACCGCTCGCAGAATCTGATGCCTTTAAGGAAGTATTGTACACAACAGTGATAAGTGCTATTAATACAGTTCCGATTATAACAAATGTGATCAAAATCGACGGTGGTCGAATGATAAGTACAGTGTCTACATCGTTCAGCACTCAGTTCACAACGACCACCACTCAGTTCACAACGATCACCACCCAAACTACTGAGTTCTTCGGACCAACTCAAGCATTGAGTGGTACAGCCAAGTAAGCACTCTCTTCCTTCATTCAACTCTCGGTGCTCACTCGCACACTACATCCTTTTTAGCCGTGACACGAATATAGGAGCTGTTGTCCGTGGTGCCATTGGAGGTGTTCTTCTCCTCCTTGCAGGAGCCATCCTCGCACTCTGTCTTCTCAAGCGTAAACGCCGTCATATACAAGCTCAAATGGCAAGTAATGCCGATCCCTTCCCGTTCTCTCCGATGACGAGTATGGGCTCGGTTGTCGAGAGCGCGAAATCTTTGGAATCAAGAAATCTTCCAATGCAGATGAGAACCATTTCCTGGTGGACAGCGAGTTCTACCTCACGAGTTGCTCGTGCATCGACGATCTCAACTGCGTCTACGCTGGTTGCTGAAAGTGGAAGTACTGATTCAGAGCTCAGCGAAAAATACACCCGCACGATGGCAGTGTTTGAATATAAGGCGGGACGGGATGGAGTGAAGTAATCAGTTTTTGTAATACCTTCCAACCGAGAAAGTAAAAGTTTTCGGTCTGAATGTATCAAATTAGCCGTTGTGGTCTTTGTACTGAGATAGTCGACTTTCATGGACTATACGATAGTAAATTAACCAATGGGAGTGGACATGGTCATATCAAAATGATCATCTCTCGATGTATGGATTGCATTTATTAGAGTTCGAAATAGTTAAGATGCAAGTAAGGGCTCGGTTCATCTTCGATTCTAAATATGTATGTCATTCCAGTTGCCAGGCTAGCACACGGCCAATCATTTAGCAGCTTTCCAATTAATCTTCTGTGTTTGGCTTCTTCAAAGCTCTGAAGCCGAAGCCCTTTTGTGAAGTTGTTCGTATCAAATTATTATATGCAACTCGATGAAGACTCTCCGTCGTGCCAGTTTTCTGTGAATGCGCAAGCTGCTTTCCAAATTCCAATTCGACCATTTGTGCTCCATCCGAGCTCATCGAGATCAGTTCAAAAAGAACCAAAAATTATAAAGCCGTCTACGAACTCTTTACATAGAGATTATTATAAATTTACAACAGTCTTGTAAGTATAATGTTAGGTACATTTATCATGCTTCAAGACAGAACCGCTTAAAATACCCAGGGCTTCAACGCCCTCATGTCCGTCTTCTCGATTTCCCCTTCCAACGCCATGTCCCGGTGACAAGCGTTTAGTATTGTGATCACTCTGGGCGTCGGTGAGCGTGATATGTTACAAAAGTCTTGCAGTCGCGTTACCCAGGGAACTTCCAGGAGCTATGGGATCAGAGATCTTGCAAAGCAACGGCAACTTGTCTGGTGCAGCCACTTTACGCGAGGGCGGCTCATTATCGACCTAGAGTCACCTTTCGAGGTTTCGAGGTTTCCGCTGAATCCCAGTACACGTGAATATTCGAGATAGCGCTGCATCCTTGGGAGGGAAAATATCTAATCGCTGGGGGTATAAGAGCATGCATATGGCGCGGCGGCAGAGGTAAAAAATTTCAGCCGAGGCCATTTAGCGGGTATTCTGCCTTGAATGTCGATTTATGTATGCCCAGATGAACCGGATGATGCGAATGTGGAGGAAAGTCAATGAAAGATAGACCGGATTGCGCGGAGAGAAGAGATAACGAACTCGGCATTTCATTGAGCGCAATCATCCAATCAATTATCAATTATCAGCTGGCGTCTACGCAGTGACTCGGCGTTTCCCGTAACCGCCTGGATGGCAGAAAGAGCACATGCTCCTGTCCTCCAGCGCCGTACGAATAAATAGCACCTGCTCACTCCGGAACATGACTTACCTTAAGCTTCCACTCCCCAACGCCACCGCCTTGCACTCACTCGACTAGCTAGGAGTCGTCAGTGTTATCGTCACTCTTGTCTTTTGCCACCCGCTATCTATCCACTACTCAGCAACCCAAAGCTCACTACACAACACCTATAACACCACCCAGAGCAATGACAATCGAACTCATCCCGCTCCCGCTCCCAGCCACTGCGGATGCATCCAAGTTCGCCGAATTCGGAAGAGAAGTCAAGGGCCTAAAAGCAGGCGAATTGTCTCCGGAGGAGTTTAAGGAAATCGAGCAGGCTTTGTATAAGGTGCGTTTTCGATAACTATTTGATGTACAAGGAAAACGGAGAAGCTGATGACACATGGCGCGAAATTGTAGCACAGCGCTCTGTTATTCCGCGATACGAAGTTGACGCCTGAGCAGCAGTATGCTCTCACCAAGGTGTGTTCCTTCCTCATCTACTCACCATCCAGAAGGCTAACGGCCCCTCTTCCTCAGGCATTCGACCCCCAATCCGAATCCTACGGCCACGGGAACAACAAAACTGGATCCACCAAGAAATCCATCCTCCATCCTGATCTCAAAACCATCCCCCGCGTCCCACAAGTCCAGCTCATTGGTAATGGCACGGTTTACAACCACGAAGGCCTCGCTGAGGCCATGCTCAAGCACCCGTCGCATACTACGTTCCACAAGACGCGCGTCTCGGAGGAAGAAGAGAAGAAAGGCATTACGAGGTTTTATAGATGGCATATTGACGCCGCGTTGTATGATTTGAGTCCGCCACGGGTAACAACGCTGTATGGGATCACGGTACCGAAGGGGGAGAGGCAGGTGTGTAGGTACGATGATGGGACGGGTGACGAGTTGCCTGTGCCCCTGGGCACGACGGCCTTTGTATCAGGCAAGACGATGTTTGACATTCTACTGAAAGAGTTGAAGAGCGTCGCGGTGAGGGCGAGGGTCAAGTATGCGCCGCACCCATATGTGTGGATGGCTCCAGCACATGCGATGAGCACTGGGCTGGGGATTGAGAGTGAGGGGCTGGAGCTTCCGCTTGAGGAGCTGCCCGAGTGGGAGGAAGGGAAGGTGAAGGTGTTGCCTGTTGTACGTTCCCGTTCCTTTTTCTCTTTCCTACAAACTCAATTAACCCGCTCCGTCTTTTCGCCTGTAGCTATGGAAGAACCCTGTCACCCACGAGCTGCACTTCCAAGTGCACCCTTGCGGCGCGCGAGAGCTGCTTATCGACCCTCTACCTGCAGGCGCTGAGAGGGAAGGCGCCCTGTATCCTGACGGCGCTCACCTGACGGATCTGAAGGAGGTGAGGGGCCTGCTGTATAAGATGCAGAGGCCTGCGATCGCGCCAGAGTTGGTGTACCCGCATGACTGGTGGGTGTCTATCTTTCTGTCTTACCCTACTCCCTTCCTTCATTACCATTCTCTTTCTTTTGAATCTTGTTTCAAATCAAACCGGAATGCTAACGCATACATAGGCGGGAAAACGACCTCGTAATCTTCCACAACCGCGGGGTGCTGCACACTGTCGTAGGGGCATTCTCGAAGGACATAGTGCGCGCTTTCCATCAGTGTAATCTCGCTGCGTCGGATGATCCTGTTGGGCCGAGTGAGGCTGATGTGAAGAAGTGGGCTTGAGTTTAGGAGAAGCTCTGATTCCCCGAGAGGATGGGTATATAACTAGGAGTACAGTAAATGGAGGATCTATCTCATCTTATCACATCTCATTTGTGCTTAACTGGCCGTGACCCGTGATATGCACGGGTAGACATCCTTTGCCATATATATCACGCTGTCACTCTAGCAGAGAGGTGGTTTCATTGAGACTCTTTATATATAATGGTATGCAATGAAAAATAATATTCTATAAAGCCCTCAAGGGGGACCCACAAATGCAATTACCCATATCAGGATTATGAGTCTTATGTAATAAGAATTGTTCTTTTAGGGAGCTTTAGTAGAGCCATCTGTTGCCATCAAAAGTGAGCAAAAGTTTTATGTCAGTGGCATGCACTGTCACTTTGGCATCTCAAAATTGCCTTTTATGGCAATAACACATGATGTAAATTATAGCTCCTCCTTTTTGTCCCCCTCTCTTCTCTCTTCTGATCACCCACAATGGAGTAAACATTCTTTTTTACTTTTTCTTTTTTACTCATTTCTATGCAATACAGAAGTAATGGCCCCATGTGTCCCCTCCTTGCAAAGAGAGATGTGGGCTGGTGTCTACATTACCTACAGACATTGCCACAAATGCCACATACACACACACAAACACTGGAATGCAGACAAAGAGTGAAGATGCATAGAGGTGCATAGGCCAAGGTGAAGAGAGCATGGGGAATGACCTGGATCCTCAATGCTAGGTGGCCAATGCCCTCATCACCACCACCAGTGCCAACAACAGCAAGACAAGAGACAAGCACCTTCAATACAATTGCCCTCCTCCACCTTTGACTTGAGTGTGGCCAATATCCCCATCACTGCCTCAGCACCATTGCTGACACCAGTGAAGAGCACAGCTGCTCATCCCTACCTGCACCTTCAATCCCAGCATGGCCAGTGTGAGCATAGTGGCTCCACCTTGATGCTGGTCCAGCAAATGCCCTCATTGCCATCTCAACACCAGTGCCTCCACCAGCAACATAAGTACTGTCAACACCATCATAGCCAACACCCCATTGCCACCTCAATGCCAGCACTGTCATGAACCATTCATTTTTGATTATTCTTTTCTTTTCTTTTCTAATTATCAGAACAGTTTCTATAATTTTGACAACAAAAACAAACAAGCCAACTCATGTGGACACATGAGGATAACATACTTTAGTTGTACATATTTCATTTTAATCTATTATTAGTACAGACACATTTGTAACACATGTTGCAGTATGTAGCTGCAGTGCACAGTCATACTTATTAAATACACCCCTAGTACACATGTCCTGACTCACCTTTACCATGAATCTTAGTGACTCATTAGGAGTGCATTTCTTAGTATATATAGTAGTAGTTATAGTTCTTATTCTGTAGTCTTTAGCTGGTTGTCTCTTACTGCCAATACTATTTGCTCTACACTACTCTCTCTCCTCTCTCTATAAGTTTGTATTTTGTGTATCAACCTTGGCACTCTCTCTGTGTAGATTGTGTTGATGTGCCTGACAAGCACCAAAACAGCAAGAGAGGCAGCTCAATGCACACAGCTGCCCACCCCCATGTCCACCTTTGATGTCAATGCACACCTCCATGATACCCTCACCCCATCCTTGCTACCATCACCCCCACTTTCACTACCCTTGTTCTATCTTAGTTATTCACATTGTATCATCATTAGTTATCTAAAAAGTTATGTCTGTACAGCACACATGTTTCAGTAACCACCCAGTGGAACTAGAATCTTCTTGGAATTTGAAGGTAATGAGGTGCCCCCAAAACAATGCACACCCCTTCTTCCAGAGAAGAAGAAGCTGCTGACTGATTGTTAAATATTGAATTAAGAGCAAGATATGAATATTAGTGCCATAGTGGGGTTGCATCCAATTGGGAATGAGTTAGGAAAATTCACTTCTCCAAAAGAAGAAAAGACTTGCACTGCTGTGCTTGCAATGGCCCACAATCCCAAGTGGTTAGTTAGTCCAGCTGTCAGGCCATTTAAAAAAAATCCATACTGTATGATTTTACATAATATCATGTGAATTCAGCCTATTTTGGAAGGATTTTGAGTGATTTTGGAATTGAAATCAGCTCTGGATCAACTTCTGCTTGATTCTCAAGTGCTTGACACTCAACTAATAATGGTATAAAGTTATTTCTAATAGAATGGTATATAGTGGCTAATTCAAGTGCTACAAGCCTGACAACCCCATAATGGATGGAGATCTATATGTACTATGTCCATATTGCAATACTCGTGCCCATAAAAAGTATATGATATTATGTAATATACACACAGTCGCATTTTCAACAGCTGCTTCATGTTTGTGTCATAGCTCAATTAATACTGAATATCTTGTTGTATAACAACTCTTATGCATGGCCATGCTTCTCAGATTGACACTCCAAGAAAAAACAAGCTCATTGGAGCATGGAAAGTTAACCAAAATATTGCAGAAGCAGCTGCTATCACAGGAATGCATTATGGTACTGCTCGTAACATTATCAGAAAATACCAGGAAACTGGATCCACCAAAAACCGCCCTCGCTCAGGCCGTCCCCAGACTGTTACACCTCAAATGGAGCATTTAATAGTTCGTTCTTGCCAAAAAGAGCACCATACGCCATTCAAAGAGATCGCAAATCAGCTGGGACCATCAATCAGCGAGGGGACAGTTAGGAATGTGTTAAGGCAACATGGGTACCACTGGTGGCTAGCTAGGAAAGTTCCCCTGCTCAAGCCAGCCTAGAAGGTTGCACGTAAACACTGGGCAAAGATGCATCAGAGCTTTAAAGCCTACCATTGGAGTTGCATCATCTGGTCAGATGAGTGTTATGTCCACCTTGATGACAAACGTGCTTGTATCTATGTCACACAGCTTCCCCATGAGGAGTTAATGGACAAGTGTACGGTTGCAACTGTTATTCAGTCACCTGTACGTGTTATGGTGTGGGGCCGCATCATGAAGGGGGTTAAAGGCCCATTAATTGTATTAGACTATCCTGGAGGAAAGGGAGGAGGAATGACTGCACCTTGCTACCAAGAACAGGTTCTAGATGGCTGTTTGAAGTCATTTTATAGGGAGATGAAGAAAGCAAAAGGATATGTTGTATTTCAGCAGGATGGGGCTCCGAGTCATTGAGCAAAATCAACAAAGAAATGGTTTGATGATAATGACATTCCACTTTTCCCACATCCCTCAACTTCTCCCAACATTTCACCCATTGAACGTGTTTGGCATGAGCTGAAAAAGTGCATATGCTCTCTTCCCCATCTTCCTAATACCGTTGAAGAGTTAAAAGCAGCCATTTTGACTGCTTGGAATGAGCTGCCAATCAAAGATATTGACAAACATGTCAATTCCATGCCTCAGTGTGTTGAAGCAGTTTTGGCTGCTAAAGGTGGGCATACACACTATTAATTTTTCCATACACACATACAGACCATTAGATTTACACTGTAGAATTTTTAGTACATATTGTTCTTGCTTTCATGCTACAAAAGATGCTTTCTTGTTGTTGAGGATGAATGCAGACACACATGTATTACGTAATGCCATATACTTTTTATGGGCATGAGTACATGCATCAAAGTTGGTAAAGTGGATATAGAAAACTGGTGGAAATATCACAAAGAAAATCTGACATATCATTGCACTTCTTTGAGAGTGCAGTGGGTGTGGTGAGTGTTAAGTGCTGTGCCGGAGAAAGGCTGACTTAGGGGCGGAGATGTTGGATAATGAAGGCAGAGTGTGGAGATGGATTGCCTTGAGGCGAATTAGAGACTTCAGCTTCAGCTTATGTGCTGTGCCCCTTTCCACTAGTGGTCCCTGGATTTCTGAAGGATGAGAGCAAACTAAGACAGAACCCAAGGTGGAGTTCTGAACGATGAAGAAGAACTCCCTGCAGGAGTTCTACAGAGGAGTGCGGAGTTGGTAGTAACTCAAGGTGGAGTAGTTTGGCAGACTAAGTTGATATTTGAACTGAGGTTACATAGTGAAGTAATTAGGTTTAAATACTAGAAGTCTGGAGACAAGTAATGTGGAGTAGAGATGAGTAACATGGAGTACTAGGTATGAAATATGAAACATGTATGAGACTTGATGTGAACTGCATAATTGTAACTAAAGGAAATAGATATAAATCAAAAGATAAAAGGAAATAGATAATAAATAATAGAGATCTAAATAGAAGTCTGTGAGGGACATGCGGTGAATGGAGTCAAGGAGTGTGGAGTTGTATGTGCAGGGTGCAGAGTTGATGATAACATGCAGAGTTCAAGTTGCCAAGGCATGGACATAACAGTGAGCCAGTGGATGAGCAAGCCATAGCTGATGATGTTGGTGTGATTCCCTGCAGAAGTGTCATGAATTACTATTTTATTATCTTTTTCTTTTCTTTTCTAATTAAGAATAGTTATCATCTATCAAACCAATCAAAAGATCAAACAATATGTATATCCTTCCCAGTATCCCTATACAAGGATTCCACATAGTAGTTGTATATGGTTCTATCATTTGGTCTTTTATTAGATACAAATACCACTATAGGTAGTATTACTTATACACATAGTACACATATTTACCAAGCCAACTACATGCTTACTAGGGTGCCTATTTTCCAGTATAAATACAGTAGTTAGTAGTAGCTATTCTGTAGTCTTTAGCTGGTCATCTCTTTCCATCAATACAAGACTCCTACCTCTATTCTCCTCTGCTTCTTACTCCTCTCTAAGTTGATAGTTTGCATATTGACCTTGGCACTCTCTATTCTGGTACATTGTGTTGATATGCCTGACAAGAAGAGTTACTTGTGAAACATAGTGGGTGAGTTACTTGGCCATTTTGAACCAATTTATCAGAGTACTGACCATGTAACTTCAGTTCTAAACTTCCATAAGTTCCATCTGGAGTGTGTTGGTTTGACATACCATGTTTTGGGGCAGGAATGTGATGCATGTGCTGATGGTAAGCAAGTAGAGGCTTCAGGAGGGAAGAAACAGCAGCACAAATGAGAGAATATATGAGGAATGTATGAAGAAACTGTTAGTAACAGCAGTCATCTCTTGGTGGTATTGTAGCTTTGCTTACCATATTGGGCAATTCCAGTTAGTTAGTTCTGCTCTTCAGGTCCTTAAAAAAAATAACCCAATATGTTTAATTTTTTTTGTGGGTCCCCTTTGAAAGCCATCAGGAAGAGTTCATGATAGAAGGCAGTGATTCATCTGAATCCTTTGTAGCCCTGTGACACTTGGCAGGTGGTGCATGACTTGGACTACTATCAAAGTTGTAACCTGGCTTTTGAGTTTGCATGGTGGGAGAAGGGGCTACTAAGGATGTAGTTGTGAGACATTTATGTATAAGAGGTTTGACACTGGCCTAAATACCATTTTCTTGTGCATTAGCTGCTGCCACAGTTGGTGTGTAGTAGCTAGAGAGAGAACTTGATTAACCTCAAGCTGAAAATTTTCAGCAGTCTCCTTTCCATCCTTGGAGTGAATGGCAACACCAGAAAGATACCCATTCACATAAACATACTGGTGGTCAAAAGGAATAGGCTTTCCAGATTTGAAGTGAGGAGAATCCAGGAATACACAGATCACAGCAAGGTCACAGCCTGGAACACTGCTTTTGTATTTTTGATATTCTTGAAGGTGGAGATGTATGGCTCAAGGTTGAGTTTGAATGTTGCCAGCTTCTTGTTTGAGTTGACAACATGACCACACATGTGGATTTTGGGATGGCAGCAAGGATCAATGAGGGATGTAATGTCATCTGAGACTTCATCAGAATTGGACAGGGTGGCAGTATATGTATCAAAATTGTCAGTAGGTTGGCCATCATCAAGTTCAGATTCATCCTCATTGTTGAAACCTGACTTCAAAGTTCATTGATTGGCATACCCTAACTATGGCAATAATGTAGGAGTACAATATGTCAAGGTAAAGAACAGGTTGCACTCACCATCAGAAAAATACAATGCATCTGGCAGGTCTGGTCAGTCTGGTTCATCTGGTTTGGCTGTAGGTTTTTTTGTTGCAAAATGCCAGACCAACAGAAATTTCATACTTGACAGAAACACATCAGTCTGCCATACTTTCATCAGGAAAATGGCAAGTTCATCTTATTCATCTTATTTAAGATGAAAAACATGAAAAACATATATAAGACAGAAAGACATTGCATTTCAAAAAAGGAAGGTACATTGCTCATTTAAGACAAATGCAGTACTTTACACTCACCTCCCTGGTTCAATCAGACTGCTTGGACTCTGAGCAGACTCCAATCAGACTGCTAGGACTCTATTGATAATATATACTTGGTTAATACTTTTCTTATCCAGTCTGAGTGAAGTCTGAGTGAAATCCAAGCAGTCTGAGTAGAGTACTTGTAGAATTCAAGATTAGTAGCTGTTACAAATTGCTAGTAAGCTTATGTCATCATATTACTAAGCACTGATAGTGACAAAACTTGCATTTTGCTTAAACTTTAATATCAGTTAGGTATTATATAAAGTTGGCAGACATTACTATTGACTTCTTGTATAATTAATGTCTATTAGTATAGTATATTCAGTGTTAATATAGGTGTATTAGCATAAGTATACTAAAGTTCAGGTCAGTGCAATAAATTGGGAAAAATCAGATCAAATTAAACAATATAAAACAAATCCAAACACCTACAAATAAGAGCTGCCATGACTAATGCTATTTATTACAACAGTGATAAAATCAAAAGAAAAAAAAAATGCTATGAAAAAAAATTATCCATATATGCACAAATAAACAGATTTATTTATATGTATTTGATTTGATTTAATTCCATTTAATATGCTTGAATTTGATTAAAGAAAGTTGTTAAGTGCAAATATTTGTATATATTTTTTAATATCTCAGATTGTTGTCAAATAGCAAAATTGTCGGAAGGTAGCGGAGGGAATATTGGATGAGGCAGAAGGTGGATCGTACGGATGTTGGCTTCAGCTTATGTGCTGTGCCCTTCGCAATCTATTCGGTGTCCTAGTATTTGCGAGATGTCGGAACGAGATGTTGGAGACAAGTCGGAGGGTCAGAGTTGTTATCAGACTAAGTCTTAATAACGAGGGTGAAGTAGATAACAGAGTAGAGTGTTTTAACTTTAATATTCGAACTGAGGAGCGGAGGATACAAGCAGAAGGTATTTATACTATGGAAGATAACTAGGGATGAAGTAGAGATGGAATGGTAGTCTGATGAAAGAGGCTGTGATGATAGTATCATAGAAACTAAGTAAATGGTAGTAGCAGAATGAGTGAAATGGTAAGTTGGAAGGAATGCTGTGTAAAGGCTATGTAACTAAAATCAATTGTAAGAGAACTATGGTGATGAAACATATATACAAATAAGGAAGGGCGAAGATCATGAATGGAATGAGGGCCGGAAGGAAAGTCGGAAGGTCGGAAGGTGGGCATGAATTTCCAGGATGTGACAATTGTAGAGGCTGTTAATAGTAACATGACATTGTTGTTTTTAGTGAAATTGGATAAGAATTGCATCTGAAAATCACAAAATACTGACCAAATCACAAGTCTTTTACATGTGTTGCCATCTTGACATGACCCTACCAATTCTTTCTTCATCAGCTGGCCTCTCTTACCTTCCAGCACCCTATTGAGCCTCCTCAGCACTTACCAAGTTCACCAAAGCCTGCTGGGCTGACAGCCTCACCTCTGGACTTACCCTCTGAACTTACCCTCTGGACTACCATGAATTACTGAGTGTTGCCCACCCAGATTATCTCCAACACTCCATGTTACCATCTGTACACTACCACCACCACTTACAGGGACTGCCAACACATTCCTAAATGCAACCACACCCCTCATCCCAGCCAAGGATATTATGCACAACCTTAGATTGACCCACATAAGTTGCCAGTACATGCATGGCCAGCAAGTATTCACTTATCACTTGCATCTCTTACCTCTACATTTTATTATATGACTTTACTTACATGTACCACATAATTTTGCACTGTCATATGTTCAAAATGTTTTGAACAAAGACATTATTCTGTCTCTGCAGGAATTGTGTGAGAACTTGGGACAAATGCATATATTCAAATCATGTGACAGATAAGATTAGATTATGCCCTGATCTCTGTTTATGATTACCAATTCTTACAGAATCAATTATGCTTATGTGTCACAACCTGAAACCTTTTCTGCACCTTTCATGCACCTTCCGCATATTTTCCATTTCTAACAATAACTATTTCCTTTTTTGTAGATTGTTTCCTAGTTATTGTTTCCATGACATTTATATTTAGTTTTGACAATTAGTTTTATCACATGATTCTTTTCCCCATATTCTTATGCACATTAACCCAATCCATTTATTATGTCTTACTTTGACATTGTGTCTTATATCTCACATCTTGTTTCCAATCCCTGTTTATATGAACAATTAGTTTAGTTAGTATAAATACTTCAGTTTGTACTACTACAAACTTCAAAAATCAATTACAAATCATATACATTCCTATACTTGACTTATTGCACACTTCTTACACCTTTAACCCGCCCTCGTAGTTTTAGGCCTTGTGCCTTTACTACAACTCTGACTCTATGTTATCTGACCACTCAATAAATCCAGGACACCTGAATAGATTGCAAAGGGTGCAGCACATAAGCTGAAGCCAAGTCTGTCCAACATTTCCACACACTCCTTCCAACATTTTCCTGCACACCTCTAGTCCATCCCACTTTGTAACATTATGCCTCTATATACCCCTATGCTTTTCCTCTTATGCTTATGATTCATATCTATGCTTTCTCTATGACTTATGCTTTATGACTCTTTTATTGTACTATGACTGTTCTATGACTCTCTTCCATGCTTTATGATTCCTCTTTATGTTTTATGACTCTTTTCTATGCTTTATGATTCTCCTTTATGCTCTATAACTCTTCTTATGTCTTATGGATCACTCTGAATCATTTTGAGTGACTACTTACAACTCAGTTTGATTCTTTATGAGTTCATTTAAGTTTATATGACTCATTTTATGACTCCTTATTACCTTTCTATATATTTATGAATCATTTGGACTTAACACTAGTCACAAACATGGGACTCATTCTTGTACATGATGACTCACATTAGGTGGGACATCTTTATGTAATCAGATTCCAAAGTAGTATATAAGGACCATGATTTTGGGGATTTTACCAGTGAACATCTTTGAGGTGAATGTAATATCTCTCATCTGGAATTGTCAGTGAATAATTCAGACTAGTAGAACTGCTACTATAAAGTCTCCACCACCATTCCCAATTCATTGGTCAGTAGTACAGCCACTGCTTCCAATTGAATACTCTACTCTACTCTCTTATTGACATCTGTGTCTATAAGCCTCATTCACCCTTAGCCTACCAATGGGCTACTTCTACATCACTTCCATTTATATTACTAACCTTCAGCAGATTATAAAGTCAAGTCAGTTCAGCATGTCAAGTCCAGTTCAGTACACCAAGTTATAAGCTTCTGATAAGCTTCATGTCAAGTTCAGTTCAGCATGCCAAGTTATAAGCTTCTGATAAGCTTCATGTCAAGTTCAGTTCAGCATGCCAAGTTATAAGCTTCTGATAAGCTTCACATTACATCAAGACAGTTACAGTTACCCAGGTATTAGCAGTCAGGCACTACTTTTACCAGCAGCCAGTTCAGCTACATATTACACCTAAGGTTCATATACCTTATTACATGGATCTCTACTTCCTTGAGCTTCACAAACTCATACTAACTTTTGGGTTGATTTGTATAGAATTGCAATTTCACTCTTTCCCTGAACTTACTTGGGATAGCACAAATAACAACACTTCTGCAATTCTCAAAAGCAACATTTTGCTTGCTTGACAATGAGCATCCCATTCTGCAGGCAAGGGTGCAAAACAGGTGGCAGGGGTAATGTTTAAAACTCTAATTTACATGATAGATCTGGTGACTTGCTTGGATGTAGCAATGTCTAAATCCTTATGGTTTGAATATGTTTGAACACATTCAGTTGTGTTCAGTGGAATACCACTGTCCCCTGAGCTGTGAACCAGACTTATTAGTTCAGTTCATATAAATAGTCAAACCCCAAATGGAAACATGTGGTTCCTGTCATGAATTCATTTCTTATCTAGACCTTGCGATCTTATCTATTAGAATAGTTATTCAATTTATATAAAAAAACAATTATAAAAACAATCCAACACTATATATCCTCCCAAGTATTGTTATATAGGGATTCCACATAGTAGTTGTATATGGTTCTATTATTTGATCTTTTATTAGATACAAATACCACTATAGGTAGTATTACTTATACACATAGTACACATATTTGCCAAGCCAACTACATGCTTACTAGGGTGCCTGTTTTCCAGTATAAATACAGTAGTTAGTTGTAACTATTCTGTATTCTTTAGCTGGTCATCTCTTTCCATCAATACAAGACTCCTACCTCTAATTTCCTCTGCTCCTCACTCTCCTCTAAGTTGATAGTTTGCATATTGACCTTGGCACTCTCTATTTTGGTAGATTGTGTTGGTGTGCCTGACAGTTCCATTCAGGTAAGTTAAAGTTTGAACCACAGTTTGGAACTGAACTTTGCCAACACTATGACAGTATCTTAGGTGGCATCAGTTCATAATGATAAGGCAATTTGAGATGAGAAAAGTGTAAAAGACATAACAAAGAACATAGTATATCCTGAAGTACTATTAAAATAGATGTAGAATTGTTGTGTTCTATAGATAAAAAATTTAGTTTTATGAAATAGGGTTAAGCATGAGATTTAAAACTGAGATTATATATGTATTTTATAAATTGTCATAAAGCAGGATGGATTAAGGGTGTGCAAGAAAATATTGGAAGGAGTGCAGGAAAAGATTGGATGGACTTGGCTTCAGCTTATGTGCTGTATCCTTTGCAATCCATTCATGCATCCTGGATTTTTTGAGAGGTCAGATAACATAGAGTCAGAGTTGTAGTAAGGCACAAGGCTTAAGACTACAAGGGTAAATAAAGATGGAAGTGTGGAGGAAGTCAAGAGTATAGAACATATAATATTTGAACTGATGTCAACCTAGGCACTGGCTAGTAGGTAGGAATATAATATAGAATCCCTAGAATAACCTGTATACCTAGAAAACAAAAGAATAAAATGTGTGAGGTGGTCTCACTTCAGTCCTAACAATCTAAGAATGAGACTGCTAATAGAGTGACAAAGTGCTGAGGGAGTTGGATGAAAAATAGCACGATTGGAACCGGAGGACAAGGGCTGAGCTTCTGACTGACTGATAGAGTGACAGAGAAGATGACAAGTGCACAACAGGCACAACAGAGACAACAGAGACGGAGGAGGACTGCTAGGAGAAACGCTAAAATAGCTGCCCAATTGCAACTAAGATAGCTCAACGATGAGAGCACGGAAAAATACAAAACAAATACAGGGAGAGAGGTAGGAAGCTGATCTAGATGAAGTAAAAAGACCGGAGTCGATTAGAGTTGTCATCGTTGAGAGCGTCGCAATTTAGTAAGGAGGTCGAGTTACCAAGCAACTGAGATCCAAGAACTCGAATTTATTTCATAAAATCGAAGTAGGAGACTGTAGAGTGTAGCGATTGAGTACAGAGAGTAGGGAGGGGATATAGGATACTCTGAACTAATGAACTACAAAGAAAAACTAAGGTCTTTAAGTATGTAGAAAAGTCTCAACAGAAAGAAGTAAAGTAGAAGTAAAATGTACAAAAATGAAGTAAAAATGGAAACATAAGCGGCTGTAGACACCAGACTCGCTCATGGGACTCAATTCATGTGGAAAGAACTACTCCTATGTCTAATAAATACTTAGATTGTCTTAAAAAAAATGAGAAAATACAAATCAAATCAAAGAAAATGAAGGATTTTGCAATGACATCTGTTGTTCCGAACTCAAATAATGTTTCCGGATCACTCTGAAGCTTCTTGATGTGTCCTGAACCTTCCCTGACAATCCCTGGTCAAAAATGGATATACTGAAGTCAATTTAGTGGCAGCAAGACTGAGTTTCTGAGTACAGAGCTGTGCGAGGCTCATCACTGAAGATCATAGTAGTATAAACTGAAGTATTTATACTAACTAAAATAATTGTCCATATAAACAGGGATTCAGAACAAGGCATGAGATATAAGACATGATGTCAAAGTGAAGATACAATGAAGAGATCAGGATAAGGTGCAGAAGAAATGTCAGGTGATGGAAACTAATTGTTAAAACTAAATATAAATGTCATGGAAACAATAACTAAGATATATCCTACAAGAAAGGAAATTATTATTGTTAGAATTGGAAATTTGTGGAAGATGCATGATATGTGCAGTAGAAGCTTTCCCGACATGTGTTACAAGCATATAATTAATTAGTGATTGAAATGAAATAAGTACTAAGGTGTGTTATACTCATGTCATAGACATGAGCTGGTTTGTATGTTCTTGTTGTTGAAACTATAGAAACTGTTTTAGTAATTAGAAAAGAAAAGAAAAAAATAATCAAAATAATGAATGGTTCATGATGCATACCAATGAATGGAATTTGGAAATGTCCCATTCATTCAAGTTTTTCCTTCTGCAGAACAGGATTGTTAGTGTCAGGCATGTCAACACAATCTACTAAGAGAGTGCCAAGGTTGATACACAAACTATCAACTTAAGAGAGAGAGAAGGGAGGAGAGTGAAGAGTAGAGACCTTTGTATTGGCAGTAAGAAGCAACCAACTAAAGACTACAGAATAAGAACGTAAACTACTACTATATATACTAGAAGACCATGCACATATGGTGCAACTAATGCATGTTCAATAATGAGGGAAACATGTGTAAGTAATGTATCTACTGTGCACTGCAGCTGTGTACTGCAGACACATGTAAGTAATTAAGGATTGAAATGAAATAAGTACTACTATGGTGCGTTATCCTCATGTCATGAACATGAGCTGTTGTTTGTCTTTGTCATTGATATTATAGAAACTGTTCTTGTAATTAGAAAAGAAAAGAAAAGAATAATCAAAATAAATGGTTTATGACAGTTAGCATTTGTCACATAGTGGAATGGACTAAGGGCATGCAGGAAAATGTTGGAAGGAATGCAGGAAAAGATTGGACAGACTTGGCTTCAGCTTATGTGCTGCACCCTTTGCAATCTATTTGAGCATCCTGGATTTGTCAAGGGATGGGATAACATGGTGTCAGAGTTGTAGCAAAGGCACAAGGCCTAAAACTATGAGGGTGGGTAAGGTGGAAGAAGTGCAGAAGAAGTCTAGAGTATAGAATGTATATAATATTCAAACTGAAGATCATAGTGGTACAAACTGAAGTATTTATACTAACTAAACTAATTGTTCATATAAATGAGAATTCAGAACAAGACATAAGATATAAGACACAGTGTCAAAATGAAGACACAATAAAGGAATCAGAATAATATGTGTAAGAATGCAGAAGAAAAGTCAGGTGATGGAAACTGATTGTTAGAACTAAATATAAATGTCATGGAACTATAACTAGGATATATCCTACAAGAAAGGAAATGGTTATTGTTAGAATTGGAAAATTGCAGAAGATGTGTGATATATGCAGTAGAAGTTTTCTGAACATGACGGTGTTCCCCCCCTTAGGAACCAAACCCTTGAGGTCTGTGCACAATTTTTGTCCTTACTAGCCATGGTTGATTGTGAGATGCATGTCAAGTTGAAAATTGACATTCTTCCTGCCTACTACCACCCTGCTGTCTGTATTTAATCAAAAACTTTACTTTCTAAGCTGCCATACTTGCTCCATTGAAATCCACTGCTGAACTCCTAGCAGAGTGCTGCAGAGCTGCTGAAGATTATTGTAAATGAAAATGCAAAGAAAAGGAATGCAAGGAGGCTGGGATTGCTGATCTCTGTTATGGATTGCTTCTTTTGATTATTCTTTTCTTTTCTTTTCTAATGTTATGTCCATGCCTTGGCAACTCAAACTCTGCATGTTATCATCAACTCCGCACCCTTCACATACTACTCTGCACTCCCTGACTCCATTCACCACATGTCCCTCACGGACTTCTATTTAGATCTCAATTATCTATTATCTATTTCCTTTTATCTTTTGATTTATATCTATTTCTTTTAGTTACAATTATGCAGTTCATGTCAAGTCTCATATACATTTCATATTTTGTACCTAGTACTCCGCTGTCAAGCAAGCAAAATGTTGCTTTTGAGAATCACAGAAGTGTTGTTATTTGTGCTATCCCAAGTAAGTTCAGGGAAAGAATGAATATTGCAATTCTACACAAATCAATCCAAAAGGCAGTATGAGTTGGTTGAGCTAAAGGAGTAGAGATCTGGCAATAAGGTGTATGAACCTTGAATATAATATAGATGCTGAAGTGGCTGCTAGTAGAAGTAGTATCAGATTACTAATACCTAAATACTGTAACTGTCTTGATGTAATGTGAAGCTTATCAGAAGCTTATAACTTGATGTGCTGAACTGACTTGACTTTATAATCTGCTGAACGTTAGTAATATAAATGAAAGCAATGTAGATGTAGCCTGTTGGTAGGCTGAGGGCAAATGAGGCTTATAGACAAAGATGTCAATAAGAGAGTAGTGTAAAGAGTATTCAATTGGAAGCAGTGACTATACTACTGACCAATGAATTGGGAAGGATGGGTTGGAAACTCCCTAGTAGCAGTTCTACTAGTCTGAATTGTTCACTGACAATTCCAGATATGAGATATTACTTTTATCTCAAAGGTGTGACCAGGTGGGTTGGAAACTCCCTAGTAGCAGT